>JAXGGA010000342.1:0-250322 GCA_038373865.1 Uloborus plumipes | reverse complement strand
CAGATCCTGATCCATGGAGTGACGACCAAGTAAGAAAAGATCAGCTTGAAGACCCAGACCTAAAGCCTATCATAGAGTTAATGGAAAAAGACAGTCGGCGACCTAGCTGGCAAGACATTTCTATCTACAGTCCTGCAACGAAAAGATACTGGGCTCTATGGAAATCTCTCCAGTTGCGAAATGGCGTCCTGTATCGGAAATGGGAATCTGACGATGGTAAAGCATTCAAATGGCAGTTACTCCTTCCCAGATCAAGAATTCCAGACGTTCTAAAGGAATTGCACAGTAGTCCGACTGGAGGACACTTTGGTATCCTGAAAACCCTCCACAAGGTTCGAGAGCGCTTCTTCTGGAGCAAGGCGAAGGATGACGTGGAGAAGTGGTGTCATTCTTGTGACGCCTGTGCTGCCCGTAAAGGACCGAAGAGAAGAAGCCGCGGGAAGCTACATCTTTACAACGTAGGAGCTCCTTTCGAACGAATCGGGATCGACATTCTTGGTCCTCTACCGAAAACTACTGATGGGAACAAATACATCCTAGTTTCCATTGACTATTTTACCAAGTGGCCCGAAGCATATTCCATTCCGGATCAAGAAGCTACCACAGTAGCAGAGACTCTAGTCCAGAATTGGATCTCGAGATATGGGACACCCTTGCAGATCCATTCCGATCAGGGGAGAAACTTCATCTCTGCTGTATTTAAGGGCCTATGTAAAATCCTCAAAATTGAGAAAACTCGAACGACGCCACTACACCCACAATCGGACGGCATGGTGGAGAGATTTAACAGGACAATTCTTAATAATCTCTCGCTTATGGTCTCCAAAAATCAACAGGATTGGGACAGGAAACTTCCTCTGTTCCTGCTGGCCTACCGCAGTGCTGTCCACGAGACCACAGGATATTCACCATCACAGATGCTCTTCGGCCGAGAGCTTCGGCTACCTTGTGATCTCGTCTTCGGTCTCCCTCCAGATGCGCCTTCATCGCCTGAGGAGTACGTCCAGGATCTCCAGGCCCGGTTGGAAGACGTTCATCACTTCGCACGGGAGCGAATCAACATCGCGACGGAGAAGATGAAGACCCGATACGACACAAGGTCCACTGGTCATGACTTTCAAGAAGGTGACAAGGTGTGGCTATGGAATCCCATCCGACGTAAAGGTCTGTCACCCAAATTGCAGTCGCATTGGGATGGACCTTACACAGTTCTCCACCGGCTGAACGACGTCGTAGTGAGGATCCAGAAGTCATCACATTCAAAACCTCGGGTTGTCCATTATGATCGGCTAGCCCCATACTATGGCCATAGTTCATAAAGTAAATCTAAAGCTACCATGGTAATTTGTTTGTAAATTTTGTAAATAACTTTCGCCTTTAATTGTTTGGAATATTACTTTATCAATGTTATTATTTCTTTCATGTTCTCATTGGTATTGTTTATCATGTTTATGATTGGTCATCATGTAATGTGTGCACCTGTAAATTTTCCCTTGCTTCCTTTCTGGGGATTGTACTGCCCGGGACGTGCAGTCCTTGGGAAGGGGGCAATGTTACAAATCTTGTAAATAGTTGTTGTTTTTCCTGCCTTGCATCATTTTCATTAGTTTTGGTTTTATCTGACGTCATGTTGCAAAGGTATCTGAAGATATCACTTTTATCACTGGTATACCGGCCCTGTAACGTTTTGTAGTTTTTATACTTGCCCTACATTTGATAAGCGTGAAGACATTTTCCCCGCTGAGTGTGTTTTTTTTCTTCTTTTTAGAAATTTCATGAATGAATTGGAATACTCCAGATTTTGCTAGAAATGTTCTTGAGTGTATAAATAGCTGGCCTTGAACACAGTCAGTTAGTTCTTTTCAGATTTTGATTTCTGAGAGTGCTCGTTATTAGTCGCTTTGGGCGAATGTTGTTTTGTTTTTGTAATTGCTTAATTACTGTTCACGTTGGATACGTGGTGCTAAGTTACTGTTGAGAGTACAGTGTACTGTTTTGCTACCTAATTGCTGGATGTTTAGCAATTGTTTCCCGCTTTATTGTAAATAGTGTATATACTTGTAAATAAATTTATAGTTACTTCCTCAAGATTGGACTGCTCATTTGAAGAAAGTTGAAGGTGCTACGGACTCGTTACAATATATATATATATATATATATATATATATATATATATATATATATATATATATATATTAATTTATTTATTTATTTATAATTTTGAATGCAACTTGAAAATAACAATCTGGGATCACGGAGTTGAAATTCATAAATTATTTTATATTTTATTGTTTTAATTTTCTTAAAAGGCTTTCAATTGGGAATTGAAACTGTTTCTGTATTCAAAATAAAAGTAATAAAATCGACTTAAACTAGCACAAAATTTGCATTTTAGAGATGAATTAACATTGTTTTCTTCATAATATTTACTGTTATTTTGGTTTCTATTACTTCTTTATGAATAAAATTTAATATTAACTTTTATTTCATATGGGGTCTGTTGAATGTAACTAAAGTACTCAAAAACATTAGTAAAGTCGAAAGATGCTTAGAATTACTACAAACTTTTTTTTTTAAATAGAAGAGAAATACTCTATCATAGAAAACAAGCTTATGCATTATTTTATTTATGATATGTAAATAGAGCTTGCTTGACTTAGAGCTTCCCAACTTTAAATATTTAAAGCGAAAAAGCACTCTGAACAATGTCGTTTAACAGGAAGATTACATCAGCGTTTCAGACGATAACATATGAAAAATTTTTAATTGTCATTTTTATAGTTAGATAACAGTGTTATTCCGTATGACTTTAAAGTATAGAACCGAAATTATTTTATTTATATTACCTTATTAGCAGCATTTTTAAACAGACAGCCATTCTACAAAATACTAAACTGAAAAAATCTTAAATTATGGCTAATCAAGCTCCAAAAATTATTAATTAGTTACATTGATTTAAACATGCTGGTAAACCTTGCAGAAAATAAACCATTATCAGTTTAAATACTTAAAAATCTTGAATACATAGTTAATAAGAAATAATAGTCTGGTTCAACAAATAGTAGAAAAACAACGTTAAAACTTTAAAACACATTTTTAAAAAAACAAAAAAAAGCAAACACATACTTCAGAGTTTCAAGAACCTCCTCCCCTCCGAGGGAAAATGTAAGTTCCAGATATTTTGTCATGCTATCCGTTTTATTTATATTTTAATTTGCTTTTAACGTTGTTTTTCCCACTTGCATAATTAAAGTTTTTAAAATTTCCGATTTTTGCGCAAAGAGAATTCTTCGAAAATTTCGTCAACATTTACATTTTGTTTTACGAACTGGTTTTCAATATGAATGATTGATATATTTGCAAATCTTGTTTGAGTCATAGACTTTCTTAGCCACATCTTTATGCGTTGCATTGCAGAAAAAGACCTTTCTCCTGTTGCTGAACTTATGGGTATCGAGACTGCTACTTTGAGCAATAAAAAGACGTTCGGAAATATATTTCTGTTGACAACCTTTTTAAGTTCAGCAATTGAAATATGATCACTTTTAAAGTAATTTTTTACTACTTTCATTTCTGCTTTTAAAAGATTCTCATCAATATTTAGACAGTTCTTGTATGCATTAATAAAGCATAATGAGCTTTCAAAATCTAAAGCCAAAAATTTTTCAATTGCGAGGGCCATATTTTGAAATTCACCCGAAAAACGCAGCTTTAAATTTTGCAACACACTGTCGAACACCACGTTGAAAACATTCCTTTTCCAATGTTCTTTATCCGGGAGGTCTTCACTGTGCATGCGACTACCAATCGTAGAAGAGGTAACTCCATCTCTTAGACGAATGCTTTCTGTCACCTTACGTTTTTTTGCGCTACTTCCTTGCAAAGAAATGCATCTATCTTCTGCAAAATTATTGATTTTGTTCCACAATTGGTCAAATCCCTTTTCTTGCCGAGAAGTCTCTAAACATTTTATAGTGCTATTTACAAGTGTTATTGCCTGTGCGATATTTGACTCTTTGCTTTGAAAAAAATTATTCAAAATCTCCGTTGTTTCTAAAATGTCGTGCATTACGAAGAGATTGACAATAAAGTTTGCCGTATTTATATTAGACAGTATGCCCATGGCTTCAACGGCTAGTTTATCTTTTCCCTCGTCAATTTCAAATTGTAATGCATTCGCAATTGCATCAAAATGTCGGATGATGGTGCAGCAGTTTTTATATCTGCATGACCATCTTGTAATGCTCAGCGTTCCAATTTTAAAATGTTTTATTTCCATTTTTTTTTTTTTTTTTTGAATGTCTATGAGCACTTTATGCGAAGCAGGGTTTGCAAAATGGTGATATAAACTTTCTACGATATTAAAAAAATTTTGAGTACTTCGTATGTTTTTACATATGTCGGTGATTATTAAATTAACTTTGTGTGCACTACAATGGACGTATGTTGCTTCCGGATATATTGCTTTAATTCGAGTCTGGACCCCAGCATATATTCCCGACATTACACTTGCACCGTCGCATGATTGCCCAACAATAGGAATATTTTCCAAGCCATACTTTTTCATTGAAGAAATAAGTAAGTTAGTTAAGTTTTCCACATCTTGAGTTTGAGAGCAGTCCAAAAATGTGAGAAATTTTTCTTGTAACTCAAGATCTTTTTTATACCGTACGCAGATCGAAAATTGCTCTTCTTTGTAGCATCGCGCTTCATCTGCAATAAGTGAAAACATGCCGCATTCTCTGATTTCTTTTACTATTTTCTTTATCGTTGAACTTGCGATTATTTCAACAATTTCGTTTTGGATCATTCCACTCGTAAAGTTAAAATATTTATGATGCATCATAGAGAATTAGAAATTAGAATTTCCTCCCTTTCAGTACTATTTTTTCGGCAAAAATATAAAAACATTTCTTTTTCAGCCATTAATGAATAAGTTATTAAAAATACCAAATTTAAATAACTTTAATCTGTGCAATGAGAAAAATATCCTGCTAAACCATGGGAGAAATATTTGAGTCCTCCCTTAAAATTCCGCATATATGGGCGCCCATGGACCGGTGGCACGAGATAAAAACACATACATCACTTAGTTTCCCAGCAAAATAGTTCGGTTGGGAGATTCACCGTTTGATATCGTTAACGGATGTACTATGAACAAAAATTAGTAGAGCAGAGCATAAGCTAAAAAGAAAAAGTCTCGTAGAATATTCAATTCTGAGTAAAAATATATTTTAGTTCTTAGGAGGGTCTTTTTTTGGAAGAGCGATGACAACTGCTAATGTTGAAAGAAAACTTTGTCTCGTTTATATTCTTTTTTCTTCAGGGTGGGGGGGGGGGGGGGCTAAAAAGCGCCATCACCCAGGTTTCCGAATGATTGCATGATCTTCTCGGTGTTATTTGTCCTGAATGACGTACGTATTTATTAATTTAAAAAAAAAAAGGTTTTTTCCTTCAGGGGGCTTAGCCCCCTAAGCCCCCCCCTTAACTCCGCCCATGCCCTATACGTCTAATTATGCAACCAAATGTCGGGGTTCCCTTTTGAAAATTCAGACTTTGTGTTCATTTCATTTCGCATATGGCTCCTTATCAAAATTTTACTCACGTAGTTTTGAAGAAGACTTTAATCCAGGCCAGAAGACACCTTTCTTTTGTTCTGTGCAAGTATAGCAGCCGAATAATTCAGAGTGTTTCGTTTTTTTTTCTATGACTGTACAATATTTGGTGTGTGACTGATTGCTTTTTTTTTTTTAATCAACTAAATAATTTATTTATTTTCAATTAGCTGTATTATATGACTAATTATGGTTTTTAAAAAATGTGGTCTTCAGTTTTTAAGGTAATGGCATTCCCCTTCCCCCCCTTTTTTCTGTTTTTTTTTTCCTTTTCTAAGCAATCACGACTGTTTATTGCTTTCACTCTAACGTCATTGATGCTAGATTTGAGTTTTCAGCTTACCTTACTCGTCATTTTCATATTTATTTAAAAAGACTGATTTTTTGTCGTCATGGTTACAAACCGTCTTCAGGTTACGTATTAAGCTGCCGGTTTTAATCGCGGCAAAAGCACTTCTTATTTGTAAACATTTCTTCCCCGATTTAAAAAAAGGGCTCCATCGTACGTCCATCATTTCGTGAACGTGAACTAACTCGCTCGTGTAGTTATGAGTTAGTTGCAAATGAGGCTGACACAAGAACTGGGGCAGGACAAATCCCGATTTTGAAATTTAGTCTTTTTTCGACTTCACTGGGTAGAGGAAATTTACGTTTCTCACTTCTTCCGTAGGGGGCAAGTGAAATCTTGTTTCTACACGCCCGCACAGGAAAGGAAGAATCTCTGTACGGCTGCTCGCGTGCGAATATTTTGCATTTAAATGTTTGTTAGAATAATTTACAGTTAAAACTTTAAAAACCGCTTTGATCTTCGCTAGACAAATCAATCATAAACCACAATGTACAGTCATAGAAAGAAAAAAAAAACGAATCACTCGCTCGTATTCGGAGACTATTAATACTAGAGACACGTGTAATATGCTATTTTTTCAGGAATAATGTGCTCTACAAATTTCTATTAGTAAATTGTTGTTAAGGGGTCGTCTTCACATAAAACTCGGCATCAACTTTGAAATTTTCTATGAAAATCCCCCTTTTTTATCGCATATTTGTGATCAGAAACATCATTTAACTTTGTATACCAATTCGCTTTAAATTTGTTTTAGCCGTGTCTTCACAATTGAACTGAGAAAAAACCGTCCAGTAATGTTAAAAATATTTTTTATACTTGTGCATTAATACCTAAACCACGTTAGGTACGACAAAGATTGTTGTTTTATATCAAAGTATGAACCAACCCAACAATAAAAACATCATTGACTTCCTCTCAGATAAAATTTTGAATTTTTTATGAATTATGAAATAATATTGAAAAAATGATTATCTGGAACCATATAATATTTTGACGGAGAAACAATCTAGAAGTGGCTTCAAAGCAGAATCCAAATTGGGAGCTGAAAATATCCAGTAGTTTTTAAGATATGCTAAAAATACCATTTTTCGGGACGGTATACAACTACACAAACTGAAACAACAGCAAGGAATTTCTATGTGAAGAAAGAAAAGCATGCTTGTCTGCCTGTTGCAGAATAAGCTCAGAATTTTTATACAGTATTTATTTTTCGACAGTAATTATAGGTTGAAAGCGAAACTGTTAATAAAACTGCTAAGTATATTTTAAAACTGGTAGACAATCCAATTATTTGACCATTAGTGAGAAGTCTGCTTTCATGCAACATGCATCAATTCAGAAAACTTTTTACGTGGATACTGATTTTCACAAAAAAAAAAATGTGTCATCTCGAAAAGTTATTCGGAATAATCTGTAACGATTAGATGTTCTTTTTTTTAAATTCTGAGCCACGGTTTTAACATTATTGCCAATCCTAATACAGTAGTTTATATAAATACAAACACTTTTAAAAAATAACCTATCTCCAGAAGGTGTGTGCTGCGTGAGTTAGTGCATAGCTAAAAGTAAGCATCTATCTTCGTTCAATCAAAAAGATAGAATGTTGCATATTTCCCTTGAACTCTAGCAGTAGAGTTTTCTCTCCTAAGTTTTAAAGAATGTTATAACTTTAACAAAACCCGAGAATTTTTAATTAATTGCAAAAAGCAAACGTATTGCAACTGTAGCTTTAACTAATTTCTTCGAAAAATATGATTTGTCTACTCTTTGTAAATTTTGACCTTGAAAGTAGTATTTTACATGTAGTGGTGGTCCCTAAATCTTTGGAAGGTCATAACTTTTGTTCTACTGGTCCTAAAGTAATGCCGCTTGGTACCCAGCTTTTTTTAGCCGTCCGCGTCGAATGATGTAGCCAAATGTAGGGGTTCCTATTTGAAAATTCAGACTTTGTGTTCATTTCACTTCGTATATGGCCCCTTATCAAAATTTTACTCACATAGTTTTGAAGAAGACTTTAATCCATGTCAGAAGACACCTTTCTTTTGTTCTTTGCAAGTATAGCAGCCGAATAATTCAGAGTGTTTCGTTTTTTTTCTATGACTGTACAATATTTGGTGTGTGACTCATTGCTTTTTATTTATTTATCAACTAAATAATTTATTTATTTTTAATTAGCTGCATTATATGACTAATTATGGTTTTTTAAAAAATGTGGTTTTCAGTTTTTAAAGTAATGGCATTCCCCTCCCCCCCCCCTTTTTTATGTTTTTTTTTTTTTTCCTTTTCTAAGCAATCAGGACTGTTTATTGCTTTCACTCTAACGTCATTAAAGTTAGATTTGATTTTTCAGATTACCTTACTCGTCCTTTTCATATTTATTTAAAAAGACTGATTTTTTGTCGTCATGGTTACAAATCGTCTTCAGGTTACGTATTAAGCTACCGGTTTTAATCGCGGCAAAAGCACTTCTAATTTGTAAACACTTCTTTCTCGATTAAGGTATTTCTTCATCCGTTCTTCACTTTCGCGCACGTGAACTAATTCGCTCGCTTAGTTATGAGTTGGTTGCAAATGAATTTGTCACTAGCGTCCAGGGCACTGATCTCAATAAAACTGGATTGACGACTCCCAGTCACCGCTCGGTAGAAAGATGAAGACCTGCAACCCTAGAGACTACTCCCCAGCAGAGATCCTTTAACATTGGTTTCTACGGCGTTTTGCCCTATTTTAAATGCGGGGGAAAACGCCAATTTTCAATATTTAAAAGGTTTAAACGCAAAAAGTGATTAAACATTCTTCATTTTCAAAGCTACGAGAGTCATTTTTTTTCTCCGTATATCGGATTGTCTTAAATAATTTTAAAATCTTTGCTCAACTTTGAAGATTATTTTTGTCGCCAAGTTTCGTTTTTCAACATAGCAAGGAGCGAAATTAAGTTTCGTCCGCCTTGGGGTCCCCATAACTAGACAAAAGAAAACAATATTCGTTTTACTAGCTGTAACAAGACGCAAAAAATTAATTTTTTTACATTTTTTCGTACATAAACGAATAAATAGCAGAAAAAAAAATTAAGAAATCAAGAAAATTGAATTTTTGTCTCTACTAATAATAAAGCTGAAGGTGGTTCTGTCTGTCCTTCTTTCTTTCTTTCTTTCTGTCTGTCTGTCTGTTACGCGCGTAGCGCCAAAACCGTTCGGTCGATTTTCATGCCACTTGGCACAAAATTAGTTTGTAGCATGTAGTTTTGCACCTCGAAGCGATTTTTCGAAAATTCCATTTCGTTCTTTTTCTATTCGAATTCTTAGCGGAAATTCGATAAAATAGGGAAGAAATATTTCACACACATTTTCAAGTCTTATGTCATTCGAAAGCTTGGAATTTTCTGCACAAAATGAAGTTTTTTCGAAGTTTCTACGATCATCAGGAGAGCTGTAACAATTGTTTTTAGAATCCCGAAATTCAAGGCTTACCTTCAGTAAAGCAAGCCAAACGATTCTAAAATGGTTCAGCTCGATAATAAAATTTGTTTGAAAAGAGAGATGAAAAGAATTATTTTATCAACGGAAATCAACTTTTCATGTTGTTACTATGGTTACGTGTTCATACTTATTTTTGTTTCGTTCTTTTTCCAGGGTTGCCAGACGTAGTATTTTTGATTCTACGGTAGTATTTTTTCGGCCCAAATAAGGAGCGTAGTATTTTTCTGGCAACCCTGTTTCCAATATACTAATGACTTAATTAAAAGATTTGGCGGATTTTTTTTTTTCCATTTTCATAGATTTCGCATTTCAGCAACATTGATTTTGGCAACGTTTGGAAACAGTAGTATTTTGTAATATTTTTTTAGAGGAGGTATAGTATTTTTTGTTCCAATTCTCTGGCAACCCTGTCTTTTTCCCGGTGAAGATGCTTTGGGACCCTGCTTGGCGCGTTTTCAAAAAGTCAACTACGCAAAATAGCTAGGGTTACCACGCTTGGCGCGCCTATCGTTCATTTAGCGAGAAAAGGGTACCTAAAGCACAGATTAACGAAATATTGTATCAATTTCGATATTGCATCGTTTTTTTAAAGTGTTTCGTTTCGGAAAATGTATTGTTTTGTTTTTTAAGCTGGGAAAGAAAACTTTCTTCTTCTTTTAAACTTTGGTAAGATTTCTGTTGGTTTCTGTTATCAACAAAACTGTTCTTATTTTCTCTTTTGGCTTATTTTTGTCCATCTCCCTTGGGGTTGCATTCGAATGTTCTAAGGGGGTGTTTTACCCCATTTATCGGGTAAATCAGTGTTTTCAATGCAAGGTGATATGAATTGGTTAACAAAAGTGATATGAATTGGCGCGACCACTTGGCGATATATCGCCAAGCTTTTGATCGCCAAATATTTGACGCCAAATTGGCGAATTTTTTTTTTTTTTTTTTGATTTAGGTTCAATTTGGCGCTGTTGGCGATATTTTGCGAAAAATCCACTGAATGATGTTAAAAACGACGATCTTTAGGAGATTAATCATTGTAAAATATTTTTTTGCATTGTTTCGTAGCAAACTAGGGCTACAAATGTTTGAATTGTTATCTTGCTCACTCCAAGCACTATTTTAGCACTTAAGGCATCTACTAAGAAATTTACACGTAAAATTAAGTAGTGTGGGGTCCATATCAGATCTTTATATCACTTTGAAGGAGTTATAGTTGAATAAAACTAAAATAGAGCATTTTTTCTGATATATCAATTATTTTACAAATGAACTTTTAATTTTATACCACGGGCAAGGCCGTGCGGGTACCGCTAGTAGTGAATAAAGTTATATTGTTTTGCATTACGTGTAATTAGTGCTTTTCAAAATGTTCATAGATTACTTTTCGAGTAAAATTAATAATTGTTTAAAAGTAATGATCTTGAACTTACAAAATAATAATGGCATAATTGGGAGGGGGTAGGGGGTACTTCGTCTCGTTTTACGAAACACATTTACCAACTTTAAATAAATTTACTCTTCATTTTGTTTCAAAGAGTTTTTTTTTTTTTTTTACATTTTGAACAGTTTTAAGTAGTTGTGCCGAATGGGGGGGGGGGGGGGGAACTGAACTACCTACAAGTTCACGCCAACTCACTTTAAGTATAATTATGTTTACTTTCTACTTTTTAGACTATCACCAGCAAAAGAACTTCATATTTAAATAAATAGAATGTGAAAAATATCATTTTTTTTCTGCCAAAATTTATTTAAAAATGTATAAAAATAAGATCCTATTGAGATCCCAACCAAAAATTTTGCGCAAACAATGGTGAAATATACAATTTTTTGAAAGAAATTTTTGTTTTCAGAGAAATTTAAATTTTAAATTTAAATTTCATTTTTTAAAAAATAATTTTTTAAATAATCATGTTGCATATATATTAAACGGCAACTAACGTACTTTAAAAAGTTCTTACCAAATCGTTCTATCTATATTCGGTGCTGAGTTATGGTCCATTTTATGTTCAAGCATTCATGAAAAAAAGAGGTTTTTTCCAAAAATCAGTCTCATAGACAAAAAAATAAAAGGGATAAAATTCTAAAAATTGGGACTTATGATCACCTAAAAGGGTGCAATTGATGAGCCAAATTTTAAAGCATTACAAAATTTTGAGGGAAAAATTTTCTCGGGTTGTCGATCACTAGATATAGAATGTCCCAAAAGTAAATTAAAACCTCGATTTTAAACCTGCATATGTCAGGATTCGTACTCAATTTTAGATATAAATGAAGCAGTTTTTTAGGAGTTTTGAAGGAGTAAATGTAAGATTTTGAAGGACTACTTTGTCCGCGACTTGAAACCATCATTATAATATAACATTGGGGGAGGGGGGGGGATAAAAAAATTAAATAAATATTTCCGGGAGCGGCGTTTCTTTATTCTTATTTGCCCTTCCTACAAACATGTCGATTTCTAGCAGTATAGGGGAAAATAAAATGCTTTTAATGAGTCAAATTATCAAAAAAAAAAAAAAAAAAAGATAAAAATCCAGCTTTATTGAATTAGCCTCTTTATTGAATCAAAACTGTTTGGAGCAAATGTGATTCATTTTCATACAAGCAGCCGCCACTGTTTAACCATTAATTTACTTCACCTTCAGTGTGTTTCAACTGCAGGCATATGTAATAAGCATCCCCCTCCCTCCCTCTTCCTAAAAAAAGGAAGGAAAAGAAGAACTAATAAAGTTTTTAATGACAAAAAAAAAGGGGGCATAGAAATATTTGAACGATTTAGAGATACATTTCTTGACATTTAGTGTGTTTCCACTAAATAATTTAATATCTAAAATTAAAATTAAAAAATAACTTGAAATAAAAATAAAATAGGCAGATTTCAGCTAACTGATAGCATATGTTAAAATAAATTCCCATTTTCAAAATAGTTCAAATATTTAGAAGATGCAAAACAATTGAAAATTTCATTTCAGATTTTTTTTTTTTTTTTTTTTACTGAGGGGTGATTAGCAGTAAAAATTTTTAAATGAGACGATTTCTGTAATCGACTGGATTTGACGCTGATATGCAAAAGTAAAAAAGAGGAGAAAACGTGTTACTTTTCGCCAAAAATAATTGGATATTTAATAAAAAAATCCGGATTTTCGGTGAATAAATAAATTAGAACAAATTTAGAGAAGAACGAAATACTTTGCGGGTATGAGAAATGTTTTAAATATGAACAATATAGATATATTTATATGTATATAGATTTTTTTAATGTGAATTTTACACGGTATAAAAGAACAACAAAAATCTTAACACATAATTAAAGTACCAAAAATTAGTCGGGTAGCATGTAAAAAATATCTCAAAATTTTTAAATTTTTCATACTTATAAGCGCAATTATACGCACTACAGGTTGGTATTATGTGCTGTTGTTAAACTAAATCTTAACCCGAATTGAAATCCTTGAAATCTGATATAATAACCAGTGATTGGAAAAACTACATATTTTTCGTAGCGAACTACAACTACTTTCTTATAAATGTAGCTAACTACAGCTACAACTACTTTTTTTTAATTTTAGCGAGCTACACTACTTTTGAAATGTAGTTGCTACTTCGCTACTTTTTAAAAAATAAATAAATAACAAGAATACACCGTTTGAGGATCGACCGAAAAAATTCGAAAAGTGGTTTAGATTAAAAAATTACCTCATTCAAACATGGAATAAAAATAGAAATTGTCCTTGAATTTATTTGTTACTTTTCATTTTTGTTCCTTCTTTTTGCTAAAATTTGTCCTTTTTAGATTTTATTTACAATTTTTACGAATATTCGCCACAAGACAAACCTTGTTTTTTTCCTTCGTTCTCTTTTTTTAAAAAATTTTGTTCGTTTATTTATTTATTTTTTTAATTTAAAAGTAGTTTTCAGAAATCGCTACTAACTACTATTTTTTTGTATCGCGCTACTCACTACTCTACTTTTTTTAAAAAGTAGTGCGCTACAATACAAACTACTAAAAACTGTAGCATGCAGTAGTTTCGCTCCTAGTAGCTCGCTACTTCTGACCACTGATAATAACGCAATGCGCAACAACAGCAATAAATTCTAGCTCCCGCGAAATAGCATTTACGCCAAATTTGTGCCAATCTTCGATAAAGAAGCCAAGCTGGGGGCTGAAACTACACCCCGAATCGTCCCCATGAAAGGCATCAAAAGGCTTCCCCGGCCGGGGTGTAGTAAGCCATCCAGAGTTTATTAGAGGTCAGTGGTCTAGGGGCAGGATAAATCCAAATATTAAAACTTAGTCGTTTTTCGATTTCACTGGGTAAAGGAAAACTACGATTACCACCTTTTCGTAAGTGGCAAATGAAATCTTGTTTCTACACGCGCCGCACAGGAAAGGAAGAATGTCTGCACGGCAGCTCGCTGTTCCCTTGTGCGAATATTTTGCATTCAAATGTTTGTTAGAATAGTTTACAGTTGAAACTTTATAAACCGCTTTGATCTTGCTCAGACAAATCAATCATTAACCACAATGTACAGTTACAGAAAAAAAAATGAAACGCTCGTATTCAGGGACTATTAATACTAAAGACACGTGTAATGTGTTATTTTTTCAGGAATAATGTGCTCTATAAATTTCTATTAGTGAATTGTTGTTACGGGGTCGTCTTCATATAACACTCCGCATCAACTTTGAAATTTTCTCTGAAAATCCCCCTTTTTTATCGCATATTTGTGATCAGCAACATCATTTACCTTGGTATACCAATTCGCTTTAAATTTGCTTTATCCGTGTCTTCACAACTGAACTGAGAAAAAACCATCCCGTAATGTTAAAAATATTTTTGATACTTGTGCATTAATACCTAAACCACGTTAGGTACGGCAAAGATTGTTGTTTTATATCAAAGTATGAACCAACCCAACAATAAAAACATCATTGATTTCAGATAAAATTTTGAATTTTTTTTTGAATTATGAAATAATAATTTAAAAAATTATGATCTGGAACCATGTAATATTTTGACGGAGAAACAATCTAGGAGTGACCTCAAAGAAGAATCCACATTGGGAGCTCAAAATATCCAGTAGTTTTTAAAATATGCTAAAAGAACCATTTTCGGGAACCATATACAACTATGCAAACTGAAACAACAGCAGGGAATTTCTATGGAAAGATTAAAAAGCATGCTTGTCTGCCAGTTGCAGAAAAAGCTCAGCATTTTTAAATAGTATTTAGTTCTCGACAGTAATTTTAAGTTGAAAGCAAATTTGTAAATAAAACTGCTTAGTATATTTTAAAACTGGAAGACAATCCAATTATTTCACCTGCGAGCTACGTGCTATTTTGGAGGCACTTAATAGAGATAGGACCCTTCCCACTACTAAACAGGTACAGGGGCTAGTGATTTAATGTGACTCTAAGGCCGCCCTCCAGGCAATTTCAAAGGGGTACTTTTCTATCGCCCATGAAATCATCTCAGGTCTTGAGGAGATCCAGGCTATGAACAAGACCTGTACGCTTCAGTGGATACCTGCACATGTCAAAATAGCAGGCAACGAATGTGCTGATAAATTAGCCAAGGAGTCCAGAGAACTTAATGCTAACAAAAACAGCGTCTATCTCCAAGATGCAAACGCAATAGCGAAACAGATATATCAATCCAAGTGAAACACCAGCTTTGTGAAATAAATACAAGTCGACCAATAACAAAAACTATAATTAGGGTGAGAACCGGCCATCACAGGGGCATGAAGATTGATGGAGAGTGTAGAAGGGTGTATAGAAACTGTTGCAATTGCCCAGATACACAGCTTACACCTTGTCATATCTTTGAGTGTCCAGCAATAAGAGTGAACCTGAGAGAAATTGGTGTATTACCGTCACTTGTAGACCTTTATGACGACAACATCCAACAAATCGCAAAAGCAGTTATAAGGATCCGTGGAGTTATTTAGTTCGGCTAAGTCATAGACACGACAAAAAAAAAGTCCAATTATTTGACTATTAGTGAGAAGTCTGCTTTCATGCAACATGCAGCAATTCAGAAAACTTTTTATGTGGATACTTGATTTTCACAAAAAAAAATGTGTCATCTCGAAAAGTGTGTCAGAATAATCTGAGGATTAGATGTTTTTTTTTTTTTAATTCTGAGCCACGGTTTTAACATCATTGCCAATCCTAATACAGTATTTTATACAAATACAAACACTTTTAAAAAAGAACCTATCTCCAGAAGGTGTGTGCTGCGTGAGTTAGTGCATAGCTAAAAGTAAGCATCTATCTTCGTTTAATCAAAAAGATAGAATGATGCATATTTCCCTTGAACTCTAGCAGTAGAGTTTTCTCTCCTAAGTTTTAAAGAATAATTATAACTTTAACAAAACCCGAGAATTTTTAATTAATTGCAAAAAGCAAACGTATTCAACTGTAGCTTTAACTAATTTCTTCGAAAAATATGATTTGTCTACTCTTTGTAAATTTTGACTTTGAAAGTAGTATTTTACATGTAGTGGGGGTCCCTAAATCTTAGGAAGGTCATAACTTTTGTTCTACTGGTCTTAAAGTAATGCCACTTGGTACCCAGCTTATTTTTGGCCCTATACGTCTAATTATACCACCAAATGTATGGGTTCCCTTTTGAAAATTCAGACTTTGTGTTCATTTCATTTCGCATATGGCCCCTTATCAAAATTTTACTCACATAGTTTTGAAGAAGACTTTAATCCAGGCCAGAAGACACCTTTCTTTTGTTCTGCGCAAGTATAGCAGCCGAATAATTTAGAGTGTTTCGTTTTTTTTTCTATGACTGTACAATATTTGGTGTGTGACGCATTGCTTTTTATTTATTTATCAACTAAATAATTTATTTATTTTCAATTAGCTGTATTATATGACTAATTATGGTTTTTAAAAAATGTGGTCTTCAGTTTTTAAGGTAATGGCATTCCCCTTCCCCCCTTTTTTCTGTTTTTTTTTCCTTTTCTAAGCAATCACGACTGTTTATTGCTTTCACTCTAACGTCATTGATGTTAGATTTGAGTTTTCAGCTTACCTTACTCGTCCTTTTCTTATTTATTTAAAAAGACTGATTTTTTGTCGTCATGGTTACAAACCGTCTTCAGGTTACTTATTAAGCTACCTGTTTAAATCGCGGCAAAAGCACTTCTTATTTGTAAACATCTGTTCCCCGATTTAAACAATGCCGTTTTGCTGTCTTTATCATTTCATGAACGTGAACTAACTCGCTCGTATAGCTATGAGTTAGTTGCAGATGAGGCTGACACAAGCGTCTGGGGTGGGACAAATCCCAATTTTAAAACGTAGTCTTTTTTCGACTTCACTGGGTAGAGGAAATTTACGTTTCTCACTTCTTCCGTAGGGGGCAAGTGAAATCTTGTTTCTACACGCCCGCACAGAGAAGGAAGAATCTCTGCACGGCAGCTCGCTGTTCGCGTGTGCATATTTTGCATTTAAATGTTTGTTAGAATAATTTACAGTTAAAACTTTATAAACCGCTTTGATCTTCGCTAGACAAATCAATCATTATCCACAATGTACAGTCATAGAAAGAAAAAAAAACGAATCACTTGCTCGTATTCGGAGACTATTAATACTAGAGACACGTGTAATATGTTATTTTTTCAGGAATAATGTGCTCTAAAAATTTCTATTAGTAAATTGTTGTTAAGGGGTCGTCTTCACATAAAACTCGGCATCAACTTTGAAATTTTCTATGAAAATCCCCCTTTTTTATCGCATATTTGTGATCAGAAACATCATTTAACTTTGTACACCAATACGCTTTAAATTTGTTTCAGCCGTGTCTTCACAATTGAACTGAGAAAAAACCGTCCAGTAATGTTAAAAATACTTTTTATACTTGTGCATTAATACCTAAACCACGTTTAGGTACGGCAAATATTGTTGTTTTATATCAAAGTATGAACCAACCCAACAATAAAAACATCATTGACTTCCTCTCAGATAAAATTTTGAATTTTTTATGAATTATGAAATAATAATTGAAAAAAGGATGATCTGGAACCATATAAAATTTTGACAGAGAAACAATCTAGATGTGTCTTCAAAGCAGAATCCAAATAGGGAGCTGAAAATTTCCAGTAGTTTTTAAGATATGCTAAAAGAACCATTTTTCGGGACAATATACAACTGTGCAAACTGAAACAACAGCATGGAATGTCTATGTGAAGAAAGAAAAGCATGCTTGTCTGCCAGGTGCAGAATAAGCTCAGTATTTTTATGTAGTATTTAATTTTCGACAGTAATTTTAAGTTGAAAGCGAAACGTTAACAAAACTGCTAAAATATTTTAAAACTGGTAGACAGTTTTAAAATATTTTAAAACTGGTAGACAATCCAATTATTTGACCATTAGTGAGAAGTCTGCTTTCATGCAACATATATCAATTCAGAAAACTTTTTATGTGGATACTTGATTTTCGCAAAAAAAAAAAAAAAAAAATGTGTCATCTCGAAAAGTTATTCGGAATAATCTGTGACGATTAGATGTTTTTTTTTTTAAATCTGAGTCACGGTTTTAACGTTATTGCCAATCCTAATACAGTAGTTTAAAGAAATACAAACACTTAAAAAGTAACCTATCTCCAGAAGGTGGGTGCTGCGTGAGTTAGTGCACAGCTAAAAGTAAGCATCTATCTTTGTTTAATCAAAAAGATAGAATATTGCATATTTCCCTTGAACTCTAACTATAGAGTTTTCTGTCCTAAGTTTTAAGGAATATTATAACTTTAACAAAACCCGAAAATTTTTAATTAATTGCGAAAACCAAACGTATTGTAACTGTAGCTTTAGTTAATTTCTTCGAAAAATATGATTTGTCTACTCTTGGTAAATTTTGACCTTGAAAGTAGCATTTTAAATGTAGTGGTGGTCTCTAAATCTTTGGAAGGTCATAACTTTTGTTCTACTGGTCCTAAAGTAATGCCGCTTGGTACCCAGCTTGGTTTTTGGCCGTCCGCGGCGAATGATGGAGTCAAATGTAGGGGTTCCCATTTGAAAATTCAGACTTTGCGTTCATTTCACTTCGTACACGGCCCCTTATCAAAATTTTACTCACGTAGTTTTGAAGAAGACCAGGTCAGAAGACACCTTTTTTTTGTTCTTTGCAAGTGTAGCAGCCGAATAATTCAGAGTGTTTCGTTTTTTTTTTCTATGACAGTACACAAATTCATTCCGCTGAAAAGTAAGGTTAGTTATGTGTAGCAAATAATTTAGTATGTTTATATTCGCGTAATGCTGATGTTTTTATTAAAAATATTTTCAAAGTAAAAAAAAAAAAATTGAATATTTAAACGCTATAGTTAGTTTAAAGTATATTATCCAAACAAACTCTATTAAATGATGTATCCAGATTAACAGTAGATGCAAAATAGGCAAATGTAATAGTATAAAACTATAATAGTGATTTTTTACCACATGATGGAATTATTTTAGACCTGTGCAATACATCGGAAGGGGGGGGGACCTGTGCAGGGCCATCGAAAAAATGGGGCGATCGCCCCGAGTGCCGAGACGCAAGAGAACGCCCAAAGCTGAGATTTTGCTGCATTTAGAATTTAAAACTGTTATTATTTTTAGAAATTTATTTTTTTATTTATTTTAGAGTATTACTTTTTTTTTATCAAAATGGATGACATATTATATTTATTTCCTATCTTTCGGATATCCAGATTTCATATGACATGTTCAATTTTGTAACAATTAGAACATAAAATATGTAAGTACTTTTCCAACATAAGCTCATCGCAATTGTTAGTGCGATTTCTGAGTCTAAAAGAAGACCGATATCTATTTTAGGTGTGCTGAAGTGTTCGTATTAAGTTTATTTGTACGTGGGAAGAGGGTTAATCCAGATAATATACGCCACGGGTGCCGTCGTCTCTTGAGACAGCCCTATTTACAGTGCATGTTCTTGCCCCTTAGGGATGGATACAGAAATAGCTTTTTTTTGGGGGGGGGGGAGTTGGGGTTGGCACCGAAAAGGGAAAAGTGACCTCCCCCCTAGATATATTATTTTTAATAAGAAAAGGTGTCATGAGATTTTTTTGAAACAATTTTATAGTCATTTAATATGCTTCAAAGTTCAGAATTGTGGTATGCAAATTTATTTCGAATGTTCTGGTAAAATATCTTTTTTTAAATTTTAAGCTTATTAACTACTTAACCTTAGATTGTTTAACCAAAATATTACAATGATGTAGATTATTACTCAGAAACATTGTCGAAATGATGAAAACAAGTTGTTTAAAAAAAAGAATTATATTTTTTTTCTATCGAGAAGAATTAATAAATATATCGTAATATATTCCCTATAATTCAAAACTTGTGTGTTTGTTGCCTTCTTTTACACTGACCAAAAAGTGCAACATCACTCCCAAGCAAACCAAATAGATTATATTAACCATATAACTTGAATATGGTTTGTGAGTGACATGTGAGTTTTTTTTTTTTCAAGAATTAATTTCAAAAAATGTTTCTATTATAAAGAAATAACAGATAATGTCGCCTCCCTCCCCGAAAAAAAAATCTGCGACTGCTTCCTTTCTTTTAAATTGATAGTTTGAATCTAATTCAACGTTTTTTTTTAATACTAATTGATTTAATAATAAACATGCCAAAAACACATGTTTGATAAGGATTAAATAGTTTATTTTTGCCATAATGCAATTACTATTTATATCTTCAGAAAGGCAAATAATTTTCCACACTTTTTATGCAACAAATATATCTAATCTAAATAGTTTTTGTTGTGATATTTATGTTATTACAGCCTTTGTTTTGCCATATTTTAACAAGCTGGTTTATTCTTATGAGGTCAATCAAAATGATAAATATTTTTTTATTTAAATCATATTTTAATAATGATGAACAATTTATCATATTAGTTAAAAGGTTTTCCAAAGGTTTGTTCATTTTCTTTTTTGTGCCTTTAAATGTATTATCATTCTTTTAATTTCTTTTTGCTGTAGTTAATAATGAATAAAAAAAAATATTTCAAAGTCATATGAGATTTATTTATATGATGTTTTCAAGTTCATAAAGTACGGCATTTTTAAATCTCTTTATTAAAGAAACAATGTTTAGTGTTCACCAATGAGTTCTTCTAAATTATTACATTCTAAAGGTACAGTATTACATTGTATTGTATACATTGAAAAGCATAAACTATTAATAGTACTTAGTTTTAGAAAATCCAACCTTACCAAATATAAAAACTTTTAATTGAATAATTTCATTCAAATAAGAGTATAACCATAATCAAGTAATGAGTTGACTGAGTTGGAAAAACTTTTGCGGAGTTAATATCCCCTTTTAACAGTATCGAGTTGGAACATACATTTTAACTGTATTTAAATTTGAATTTAGTGTTGAAGAGTTTAAAATTTTTAACTTCAAATTTTATTTAAGGGATTTCTTTTCTTTTCTGTATTTTATTTTTTTTTTATTTTATTTACAATCGAACAGAATATTAAGAAAACCTGTCGTAGCTTCTATTCACGTATTATAAAAAATGTTATTCGCACTTTACGCATATTCTCGAAACAAATACTTCTCATTACTTATGCTCTATCGTTTCGCATTTTCGCATACATTGGGCTTTTTTGTCACCCGCTCCGGACAAACACAATACATACAAGTTCTAAGTCAGAAGATATTTTTAGGGACTGTTCTTTCCTTCCCCTGCTCCAAAATTTAAAACTGTTGTGCGGCACTCCAAACTTAAATTTTTGGGAGGGCAGAAATTCTGAATTTGCCGAATGAAACTCCAAATTTTAATGAATGATAAAATACGATTATGCGTACAAACTTACATCCTACAAAAACAGATAGTCGGGCATTTAAAAAATGCAGTTACATCCCCAAATTTTCAGAATCGTCAGACAAAATTTGCTGAAAATGGATATTTTTGGAAGGTCACAGCGATCTCCCCGTCACCTCCCATCTGTGCGCCCCACGTCACAATATCTGTGATAGTCATGATTTCCACCTTCATGACAAGTCATGTATGGATAATTGTCCCCTAATACTTTTAGAACTACCTAAGGGGTTCTGGGGGGGGGGGGTTGAAGGTCAAATCCCTGGGCCCATACTGTGTTATTCAATTTTTTTTTTCAGTATTTTAAATAGTCATTTTCTCTTGCGTGTGTGTGGAGCGGGAGGGGGGGGGGGAGTCACTCTTTGGTGACGCACCCTCTCTCTTTCTCATTATTCCTCTCTTAATTTCGTTTCGTAGGATTTTGTGAAACATTTTTAAGACCAGAAAAAAGTACTGAAAATAGAAAAAGCATAAAAGTAGAAAACTAAAAAATATCAATAAAAAAAAACCCCAAAGACCAAACAATCCATTTAATTATTTTTTTACAGTGAACACAAAAAATTTACTCCGGAAATTTTGTCTGTCGCAATGAGCGTTGGTCGGCAAGATCATATTCAGAAAATCCCACCCGCATGTATGTCGCTGGAAAAAAAATTTCTTTTGTGTATTTTTACTTGTTTTTATATTTTCTTTATTTGTTTCTTTTTTTTTTGTTTCGCTCTATGTGTTTATTACTATTTTTTTAATAACTTTTGTTCCTTTGGTCACAAGTTTTTTGCAATGTGTCCTTTGCTTGAAATGTGTTTAATGTCATTTAAAATCAATATTAATTTCTTGAAATTAAAAATATATATAACTAGTTGACCCGGCGAACTCTGTTCCGCCTTAAAGGCAATAAATAAGCAAATTTTTGGATTTATTAAGTTTTTTTATTAGAAAATGCAAAAAAAAAATTAAGTACTTACATTAATCATCCATTATTGTTTCTGTATTTACAACCTATTTTACTGCGCTCCAGAAGCTGTCAGAACATGTGCTTTATGTCGCCCGGCGACAGAGGCTCAAAAAAAGCTTAGTTAAAAAGATAATTTTTTCGGACTGCTTATCAACTGACTGCTCCATCCATAAATCCACCCAAACAAACTTTTGGCATCAAACTTTCAACGTCTTAACTGTGCACTTCATTTGGAGCAATTTTGCAGCTGGAAGTATGCATTCAGGTCGAACGGTTGAGAAAACAAAGGTCATGCAGGTAAAAGCGGAACATCCTGCACTGTTAAAAAATTTCCTGAAATTTTACGGTAAAAGTTACTGGCATCCATGTTGCCAGTAACTTTCACCGTAAAATCCAATTGTACTGTAAAATTTTACGGTAGAGAAAAGTAGAGTTAAAAAATGCAAGTAGCTAGAATCGAACCCGAGATGCAGTTATCGCACTTCGCTTCTCTATCCACTGTACCGAATAGACCACACAAGGCGAACAGAAATTGAGTATTACGTGCTTCGCTCAGTAAGTCACGTGGTTTATCAACTGGCGCTGTAATCGTTTCTTTTTTCAGGTACAATTTACTGTAAATATTTTCGTTACTGTAAATGCAACATTTTACAGTAATATTTACCATAAAAGTTTCCTGAATTTTTAACAGTGTGTATAAGTCTTGTACACATATGCCAATTAAATAGATTTCGGAGTTTAGTCGTAAAGCTAGCTGAATCTAATAAAAAATAATAGAAAATAGGAGAGGCAATGTATATGTCCTACTCCATCACTTTTTTTACCACAAAGTTTTTTTTTCACTTGTACAACATTTGGTGTGCGACTTACTGCTTTTTATAATTATTATTATCATAGTTATTGAATTAGCAGTATTATATAACTAACTTGCTTATTATCCGGCGTTGCCCGGGTGCTTTTTAATGCAACATAACTCTAAAAAAATATTTGAAACAGGTGAGCCTTAAACTAATAATTCATTGTTAATCGTAATCTTTGCTGAAAAATACTCCTATTCAAATGTGTAAAATTTTATCAACTTTTACGTTTAAAGGCTTATCTCTACTCCTCTATACATTCAAAATTGAAAGAAAATGGCCATTTTGAGACAAAAAATTTGAATTTTCAGCATTTTGGAATTTTTTTAAATTTTAGAACCCCTCTTATGTAAATTCTAGTGCATCAAGGAACCTCGGTGCCAAGTTTGATGAAAATCCGACTAGAACTGTGGATTTGTATAAGGAACAAACATACAAACAAATATATATACATATATACAAAAATACATCCATCAATTTTTATATACATATATTAGTTTTTAAAAAATGTAGTTCATTTGCTCTTGAAACATTGGCCTTTTTTTTTTTTTTTTCGTTTGTGAGCAATCACGACTTTATTTCTTCTACTTGTATGTCGTTGACGTTTTATGACTTTATAGATTACCATGTCTAACGTGAGTAAGTCTTACTCGCTCTTTTGATATTTGTTTTAAAAGACTGATTTTTGTCTTCATGGTTAAAAATCGTTTTCGGGTTACGCATTAAGCTACCGGTTTGTAGTCGCGTCAAAAGCACTTGTTATTTGTAAACATTTCCCTACGGCTTCACTGGGTCCAAAACCTGTTATAGTTCATTCATGTGAGTGAACTACCTCGCTCTCAGAGCTAAGAGTTAGCACATTCGCACCTCCCTCTGAGCAATTGCGAATATGGTGCAGCATTTCTAGACGTTAACAAGAGTAGCTAAAAATTGTGTTTTAGAAAATGTGATTTTCTAACTTTCTCGAAAACTTTCTGGAGATAGCACCCGAACTTGACTTATTCCCTTAAAGTTACTAAAAATTTTTTAAAATGTGGTTTCTAAAAATTTCAGCTAGAGCGCCCCGAAACCTTTCCTTCTCAAAGATAAAATAGAATCAACTTTGCTTAGTTGTGAAAAAAGTTTCGCGACAGAACTCTTAATTCAAAAACAAAAATTCCGAAGCAGAATGCCAAACCCCTCTAACGCCATAGAAGATGGCACACAATTAAATTTTTCAGAATTCAATGTCGAAATTTTCCCCAAGCCGTAGAACATTTCCTCAATGTCACCAAAGTTTGCCGTTGTTTTTAAAACTTTTCTTCAAATTTCCGGAAAGTGTCAGTGACTCCCCAACATTAACAAATAAAAACAAAAATTAGATTTGAAAAAATTCGAGAAGGAACCTCTCAGCTCATCACATAACTTTTTAGAAAATTGTCTGATTTTCGGCGTTAATTTTGAAAATCTGTCAGGGGAAGATGCTGACCGCATTTACTTGAATCCCACATAGGGTAAAACGAAAGGTTGACACCCACTGATGACGTAAAACGCTGAAGCACTGCCATTGGTCGGTTTCAGGTAAGCATTACTTCATACTAGATGGCGCCATCAGATTGTTTACTGTTGTTTCTTTTCTAAAATATTCAAGAGTATTTAACTTCTTCATATTTGCATTTATTTTTTTATTTACTTGCAATTATAAAAAAATACACAAAAATCATAGACACTGCGAATATTTTCTTTCCAGCAAGTTTGTTTTAATTTGCTCCTCTCTAGTCTCTACTTGTATTAACTTGCTTAAACAGTACTTGACTGCATATTTAATTCTAGATAATTATCCAATTTTTAGTTATATTGTTACTTCCTTTTACGTAGTAAAGGAAGTATTGTGATCGCGAAAAAAAAATCACTCAAATTTGAGTGTAACTTTTGATTTTGCTCACCCCCGAATGAATGTTTCGTAGTTTTTTCGACCTGTCAGCACGTGCATATGTACCTACCAACATATAAGCAGCCGAAAAATCCTTTTCAACCACCCCCGAGTTAATTACGACGAGTTTTCTCGTGACGTCTGTATGTACGTGTGTGCGTATGTATGTATGTGGGTCGCATAACTCAAAAACTATATGCCGTAGAAGCTTCTAGCTTGGTATGTAGGCTCTGAGGATGGTCTAGTTGTGCACCTCCCCTTGTGGTTGCATTTGAATGTTCCCAAGGGGGTGTTTTACCCCTTTTTGGGGTAAATCAGTGTTAATTTCAATGCAGACTCAAGTGATATGAATTGGCACGACCACTTGGCGATACATCGCCAAGCTCTTGGTCGCCAAGTGTTTGACGCCAACTTGGCGATATATCGCCAAGTTGGCGACAAATTTGGCGAAAAAAATATTTTTTGAATTTGGGTTCAATTTGGCGCTGTTGGCGATATTTTGCAAAACATTGTCTGAATGATGTTAAAATCGGCGATATTTAGAAAATGAATCATTGTAAAACATTTGTTTTGCATTGTTTCGTGGCAAACTATGGGTGCAAATGTTCGAATTGCTATCTTGCTCACTCCAAGCATTTTTTTTAACACTTGAGGCAACTACTAAGAAATTTACACGTAAAAGGAAGTAGTGTGGGGTCCATACCAGATTTTTTTTTTTCACTTTCTTATTTAATACAAGTAAAAGGGTATAGTTTATAAGTACAATAGAGAAATTCCAATGAAATACAAATTAAGTGCAGTTGAGATCCTGAACCTACACATTATTTGATAATCATGTACTGCCATTAATAACTTTGTGGTTATTTGAGAGCATAAATGGACGTAGATGCAAGATTGATAAAATGTTTTGATATAGTGAAGACAAAAATATTGTTATTATTATTATTATTGCATTTTAATATTGTTACCTGCTTGTGTATTTTGGAACAGCACTAAATGCCAAAAATTATAATTTGACAGAAGATTTTGAGAAAAAAGAAAAATATTATGGAATGTATTTTCCTAATACCTAACGAATTATGACATATAATTAAATCTAATCCAATACTCGAAAACTCAAATAATAAAAAAAATGCACTTCATGCATGTGAATAGCAACTATTGAAAGTGAAGAGGTACAAGTACAGCAAAAAAAATCCCTCCCCCCACCTTTTAATTTTTTAAAAATAACTACAAAATTTTGATTTAATGAACATGCACACAGCAGCAATAGTAAAGAACAATAAAAATAATGACAAAGCTTACGCCTGCACAATTTTATCAGTTATGTTCCAATTATGAAAAAAATGTATTAGTTTTGAATAAGTATAATTTTTGGTGAATTTGCACATTTTAAAGCTCTTTTTTTTATGTTTTAACCCTCTCGGCACCCTGGACCTCATATGAGGCTCCTACTTTTGAACTCAATTTTGGAAGAAGTAAACACTTAAAATTATTTTTTCACTTAGGAGCCTTATATGTGATCTACATGAATAGGTGGAGTCACTGACGGGAAAAAAATCATTTTAAGTGTTTACTTCTTCCAAAATTGAGTTCAAAAGTAGGAGCCTCATATGAGGTCCAGGGTGCCGAGAGGGTTAAAAATAAATAACGAGGAGTGAAAACTTGTTCTGAGCTCCTCATCATTTAAAAGTTCAAAATATAAAGCTTACACTTGCAGAATCTTCGTCAATTATTTACTATAGTTTATTAATTTCGCATTTCTGCTAACTTTGTATTAATTTTAAAGGTCCAAACATTTCTTTTAAACGTGGAACGAAAACGTGTTCCTTCTGACTAAATGTTACTGAAACAAAGGGAATTATAAAGAAAAAAAAATGCTTACCTCTGCAGAATCTTTATCTATTATTTCTTTCACTCGGAAAGTTTTATTTTCTTCATCATCAATTAAATCTAAATAGGTATATTTTTCAGGCAATAGTATTCCACTCATTTTCGGACTTTGAAATTGGAGCGCAATAAACTAATTTTAATAGCAAAACGAAAAAAAAATACTGGCGCCATCTATTGTATAATCTGAAAACTCTCTTTTTTTCTACTTATGGGGCGTGGCTATCAGATCCCTATGTGGGATTCAAATAAATGCATCCTGACTTCCCACCTCCCCTCTAAACATCCGATAAAGTCATCTCTTTGCTTTATGACTACAATTGCATTCTTAAAATAAATTTAAATTTTGAGCATTTTTTACGGGTGATTATTCTGTCTTTTTTTTTTATTTATTTCTTTTCTTCGGGGGGAGGGGGAGGGTGGTCTCTTAAGCGTGCCATCCGAGATTTCAAGGTTAGCGCCCTCTTAATGGACAGAGTCCGCTCTTTTGTTAAGCTGCCAGTTTTTAGTCGCGACAAAAGCACTTAATATTTGTAAACATTTTCCGCCCGATGAACTTAAAATGTTACTGTTTTCTAGTGATCGTGTCAGTAAACTAACTCGCTATCGTAGCTTTGAGTTAGTTGCATTTAAGGCTCCTAAAAGAGAGGAGCTGACTCATCCGACATTTTGGTTCATAAACTGTGGGCGTGGAACCACTGGTATCTGTACTCAAGTCCCATTGAAGAAGAGTGGAAGCTAAGTCTGAATTGTTTTCGCTGCATAAATGATATTTGACTAGTTTTGCTTGTATGACAAAACATTTCATAAACTCAGGCTTAAAACAAGAGCAAAATGAAAATGGATCCAATTTCATGAACCATTTTTTTTTCCCAATAAACTGTTTTTGAATTCTAGAAGTGCGACCTTTTAAAATTTACCTAATATGGTTCTTTATTCAACCAAGGCTTCACAAGATAGCGTTTTATACAGGCTGTATCATTACTCAAAACATCAATGGTAAAGATTTGCCCACTAGAGATCGCTGAACAAGGACCACCCAAATGTTTGTTTACATTTATTAGCATATTGTTTTTGCTGTAAAAAGTGATGCTTATCCTATCTTTAAAGGTTAAAAAATATTGATATAGTTAACTGAAGTGGAGTACAGAGTGAATTGATGCCGAAGGCCTTATTAGTACCGCTTTTTAGGGGAAATAAATTCCCTTTTCAGGTAAAGTTGGGCACACTCATGACTGAGTCACACGACATTCATTCATCTGTTTACTTTCTTCGAATTAGCAACATATAGCAATGGCGTTCAATTTTGACATCTCTGCATTAATAAAATATACGCTTAAATTCGCAGCCGATACATAAAAATGTAGCAATGAAATAATATTGTTCTATTTACTATTCTGTTTCATTATTGTTGCTCACACGATCTTAATTGCTACGCAAAATCTCAGATGTTCATTTTGATAGCGTTGACCCATCAGAGCGATAAATGGCGAATCTATTCGTCGAGACATTTCATTTTGATGCCCCAGAATGAAATTTACTGTTATGAAGCGATGGTGTTCAACGGAAAGACGATTGACAACGAAATATATTATTTTTTTAGTAGCAACGAAATGAGCATATATAATCGCTTGGTACTATAGAGCGGTAGATTTAGGTTGAAGAATCTTCCGATAAAAGTCGGATGATTCTTCATCCTAAAGCTCACACTTCATGCACTGAAAAGGGGATTCCTTGTAGCCCCGAAACACGTGTCTTCAGTATACCTGTATATTTGTGCATCTTTAACGTTGGATTAAAACGTCACATAATATCAATGTGTTTCAAATACCTGTAACAAGGCTGGATCCAAGAACGTCTTGGAACCAAAAGGACGGACAAGTCAGCGTGTCCTCTAAAGGAGCTCTAAACCGTTGATAAGTTATCGTGAAAGTGAACTAACTCTCTCTCGTAGCTATAAGTTAATATTAAATTGTAGTTTAAAGGCAGTAAAGATGGAAACTTAAGCTTAGCTAGCAATGGGAAAACTTGCACCTCACGCAGAGTGGATGCTGTAACTTGCTCCAGTTTGAATTTAGAGCCGAATTTAACAAAGAAGGAGGATTACAGTTTGACCGAGATTTTTTTTTTTCACTGTTTACTCGAAGACGAATGGGGCGATTTCTAAAATCATTTGTTTTGTTTGCAAGGGGATACGTTCCAATTGGTGCAATGGTCTCATGGTTTGGGTTTGATAACGGAATCCTGAAGAAGTCGAAGGAAATGGTAATCGTATTGCAAATATATTTTTATTTTTATCTGTCGCTGATAACAGATAACGCGCCACATACAAAGTATTTCTATCGAAAGTAAGTTTAAAATAAATAAAAAGTTAAAAAAAAAATAGGGCTCTGCTCCACATCAGCGGAAAACGCGACCGAAACCGAAGGCAGAAACCGAAAATCCGGGTACTTTCCATAGGAACACTATTTAATCCATTTTACGTTTCTGCTTTATTTTTTTGCTTTACGTCAATGTGGAGCAGGGCCCTTAGTTGAAACGCTGTAAAAATTTAGCTGGCTTTGGTTAAATTACACAGGTCTGCAACCAAAAAACTGCATGGGATATTTTGAGTGTTCTTTATGATTTTTGGTGTACTGAATTCGAAAATGACCTCCGTTTCTGTCCATCACGTAGTTTTTCCGCAAAACGTGTGTATTGAGTGTGGTAATGTACCATTTTTCCTCTATTAAATTGAAAAAATTCTCGACTAATTTATGATTTAGAAAAATGTTTATTACAAATAGATTTTCTTATTTGCTTTTTTGATGTTCAAAGATTACCTACAGTTATAAAAACTGAAAAAAAAGGGGAGGGAGAGTGAGGTTGGGCGTTAGATAGGGAAAAGTGAAAATAGGCCTGCTACACTCACCCACAGAGCCACATTGATCAGATTCAAATATGCTGCACTGGGTTCCTGGACTATTAAGGATTGTATTAAAATAAGGGTGATAGTGATAAGAGAGATAAAGAATGTAGCGGGAATTTAATTCATTTATTTTTCGTTGGATTCGTTTTTTAAAACTATTGGTGTGTATTGAAGTTTTTTTTTTTTTATTTATTCCTCTTCTTTATCAGATCAATGAAAATAATTTTTTTTTTAGAATAAGCAGAAATGCTGCCATGGTGCATTTTTTGATCAAGTGCACACCCCTTTTTAAAATAGAAATCGTCAAAGGTGCTGGAGCTAGCTGTGGTATTCCACGTTGGGCAGTATAGTGGTTTATCGTGGAAAAGTGCTGTTTCCAAATCTCTGCACATTAAATTAGGACTGATGAAGCAATTTATCGAGGGTTTGTTAAAAAGATAAAGACTTTCAAATATGTTTTTTCAAAGTTTCCGAAGTTTTCTGAAGCTAAATTGAAAGAGGGAATATTCACAGAACCTGACATAAACAAACTTTTATCTTACCCATTGTTTTTTGAATCAATCAATGAATGAAACTGAAAAAGAAGCATAGAACTCATTCAAGGATGTGGTACAATAGTTTTTGGGAAGTAGCAAAAAACTATGGCTCTGAAAACATCGTTAAGAGGATGTTGGCTGCCTTCAAAGTTCAGCACTGTAACATGAGTTTAAAAATCCATTTTCTACATTCACTTGTAGACTATTTTCCCGGAAACCTTGGTGGCTTTAGTGAGGAACATGATGAGAGGTTTCATCGAGATGTGAAAGACATAGAGAGACGTTACCAAGGAAAGTGGGACGTAAAAATGATGTCATACTACTTTTGGATGCTCAAGCGGGAAACATCGATATCCAACCCGAAAGCGCACCAATAGGAGTATCAATAAAAAGAAAAGAATGATTTAACCGTAAAAAGGAGTAAACACTAAATGTGATCCACTTTTTAAAATGTGTTGTAATGAGTAAAAAAATTGTAAAGCTTTTTTTTTAAATAAATACATGATTTTCTTTGTAACTTTTTTTTTCGACTTTGTCAATTAAGTCCTCACGTATTGAAAAAAATCTGTACGTGATGGAAAAAAAATGAAGCTCATATTCGGATTCAGCACACCAAAAAACATTAAAATCAGTCAAAACATCCCATGCATCTGTTCGAATTTTTTTCTTTTTTTTTGCAGACCTGTGTTATCACACAACTACATACCACAAAGTAACAAAGTTTAGTTTTTAGTGTGAAACGTTTACGATTTTAGACACATTGATAGTTCTCTTTCTTTTTTTTTTCATTGTTTTTTAAATCGTCTTCGGGTTGCGTATGAAGCTATATCGGATTTTAGTCGCGACAAAAGCTCTTTTTATTTGTAAACATTTCCTTCCCGATTCACTACAACTACGCCCACACCTAGAGTTCCTTTAGGGGACAGGCTGACTTATCCGACATTTTGGTTCCAAGACATTCTTGGATCCTGCCTTGTTACAGGTATTTGAAACACATTAATATTATACCTGGTTACTCTAGCGTAAAATAACTCATGATTAGTTGGATAAAACACCATATTAGGTAAATTTAAAAAGATAACTAATATCTCGAATTGAAAAACAGTTTATTGGGAAATGTTTCATGAAATTGGGTCTATTTTCATATTGCACTTGTTTTGAACCTGAGTTTGCGAAATGTTTTTGTCAGGTAGACGAAAATAGCCAAATATCATCTATGCAGCTACAATTCAAGCTTAGCTTCCACTTTTCTTCAATGCGACTTGAGTACAGATACCAGTGGTTCCATGCCCACCGTTTTGGAACCAAAATGTCGGATGAGTTAGCTCACCCACACCTATTTTAAGTAATCGTATAAGTAAACTAACTTGCTCTCGTAGCTACGAGTTTGTTGTTGCTAAATCTTGACATCGTATCAATAGAGATGGAAGCTTCCGCTTAGCAAGCGATGGAAAAAGTTGCACTTCAAGCAAAGCCGATGCTGCAATTTGTTACAATTCGTATTTTAGCCGAGTTCAACAGAGGAGGATGATTACCGATATTTTTTTTTTTTCTTTTTTTTTTAAAACTGTTTGCTCGAAGACACCTGGAGCGATTTCTGAAGGCATTTGTTTTGTTTGTAAGGGCATACCTTCCAGTTGGTCTCATGGTCTGCGGTTTGATAACGGGAATATTTCAGAAGTTGCAGGAAATAGTAGTCGTAATCATTGTTATCGAAATGACAATTTTGAATGAAGGCTTCTCTGGAACGCACAATGAAATTCATTTCTATGGTCTTTTTATCCTCATCAAATGCTGATAACAGATAACGGGCCACGTACAAGTATTTCTGTCGTGAGTAAGTTTTATTGTTTTGAAATACAAATTAGTTGAAAAGCTATAAAAAATTTATCGGCTTTGATTAAATTAGCACAGACATAAATACCAGAAAGTAACAAAGATTTAGTAGTAAGAATAAAAATAATTAAGTAGAGAGAGTAAAAATTAAGTAGATTAGGTAGATTAAGTAAAGAGAGAGAGAGAACACTTTCAAAGATTAGCTTTTAGTGTCAATCGTTTTCTTCTATCGTAAGTTTTAGTGTTTTAAAATACAAATTAGTTGAAAAGCTGTAAAACTTTAAATGACTTGGATTAAAGCAGCGCACAGAAAAATACCAGAGAGAAACAAAAATTACTGTCAATCAAGTTAAAAATGCAAGACAACGTGTCTAAAAGTACAAATAAAATGTTTAACAAGAAGTTCTGTCAAGAACTAAACGAGCCTACTTTCCCGTATATCGAAAGTACAAAGAACTTCAAAACACATTTTATCAAAGAAAGAAAAAAAAAAAAAAAACTCGTTCGTTAATAAAATGTCTTGAATTTCATTTTTAATCCGTTGCCAGTTGTTAAATATAAATAAAGAATAAAATGCTCTCGTGAATGAAAAATTTTTGTTAACAAAAAAAAATCGTCTGCCAAAAAAAAAATCATAATAATAATAAATTAAACAAAACAAATAAATAAATAAACAAAAAATCGTCTGCCCAGTCAGTCATTTTTTTCTGAGCCTGCATTTCCGCCATGTCTGCGGAGTCGGAGTCGGAATCAGAGTCCTCACAGAAGATTATTCAGAAAAGTACTTTACAATACATTATTTATCAAAACCATTTTCTTACAAAGTTAGTTTGAAGGAAATCCGCCTTTAAGTTCAGAATCAACATTCAATTTAAATTTCTCCGTAGGCGCTCATGTTAAAATTTTTTCTGAACGGTTCATCATTGAACGAAAAATAGTTCAAATTGAAAAGTGAAATATGGGAAGAAGCCTCTCCGAGATCTTTCGAACAAAAAAAAGTTTATTCAATTGCGACGGTTCACTTAAAAGTTATTAGGTGGGGAAAGGTTGTTTGAACGGTTCAATGTTGAACGAAAAAAATGTTCAAATTGAAAATTTAAATACGGTAATGAAGCATCCTTGCCGAGATCTTTCAAACAAAAAAAAGTTTGTTTAAATCGGACTGTTCACTCAAAAGTTATTAGGTGTGAGAGCTTTTTTGAACGGTTCAATGTTGAACTAAAAAATTGTTCAAATCTAAAATGTAGGTACGGGAATGAAGTATCCCTGAAAAGATCTTTCGAACAAAAAAAAGTTTGTTCAAATCGGACTGTTCATTCAAAAGTTAGTATCGCGGGACCGGTTATTTGAACGGCTCAAAGTTGAACCAAAAATTGTTCAAATCAAAAAATCAAATATGGGAATGAGCTGTACTCGCCGAGATCTTTCCAACAAAAAAAAGTTTGTCCAAATCGGAATGTTCATTCAAAAGTTATTAGGGGGGACAGACAGACCGACAGACCGACCGACAGACACACAAATTCCCCATCTCAATACCCTACTTTCAAATTTTTAATTTTTCGATATTTATTTAATTTTTTTGTTTCTTTTTGCCCTTTTTTTACTTGGCGATTTTTTTTTTACTTGGCGATATTTTTTGGACTTGGCGACATTTTTTGGACTTGGCGACATTTTTTAGATGCATTAAGCCAATTTTAATGCTTTTTTCGTTTCTTTTATTTTTTACGGGAAAGTAGGCTAAAAAGAGTTAGAAAACTCTAGCAAATAGTTATTTCGAGGCTATTATAAATGAAGCCCCATCATCAGTGCGAAAAGATGATGGTTCACTGACCACAGTCAAGTGAACCAGGAATGCAATAAACGCGAGAGTAAATAAACAGAACAGAAAGAGTAGGTCCGCAGAAACTGTTACGTCATGGGTTAAAACAGGACAACTGCGCAACAAAGATTACGTCACAGACGAAAAAGTTTTTAAATAAAAGATTTCCAAATGTTAGGGAAAGGAGGGGTGCTAGACAGATCGTTGATAACTAAATTAGAATTTTTCCAGATATAATAGGATTCCCAAAAATCTAAATCAAAAATCGAAGAACAACTATGGATAATTTTTGCAAAGGAAAAATCAAAAATATGGTCACATGACCAACAGTGTTGGGCAATGGAAGAGCGTTTGAAATCCTGTTTTTTAACACAATTTTCATGTTCTTTAACACGGAATTTTATAATAGCCACGAAATAGCTATTTGCTAGAGTTTTCTAACTCTTTTTAAACATTTTATTTATACTTTTGGACACGTTGTCTTGCATTTTTAACTTCATTAAGTGTACAAAGTTTTCGACAGCTTTTCTTATAAATTACTGTCAATCGTTTAAAATTTTAGACACATTGATAGTTCCCTTTTCTTCTTTTTTTTTAGATAGTTTATTTCATGGAGTATTTACTTAAGAAAATTATATGAAGTTTCGTAATGGAAACATCGCCTTTTTTCTGAAGTACATTTACATTAAAAGAATAAAATAAAAATATTTTTGAAAAACAGTAGAACAGCTTTCAGAAATTCAATCGGCAATTGCTCCAAAAAGTCAAGAAAAATTTTATTCTTTGAACACCATCGATATTACTTTTAAACATAAGTTTTGAATTTGTCGCAAAAACCATAGGTAAAATGATATTTAATCATATTTTGCCAACATTTTTCAGAGAAACCATTGAAAATTAAGAGCAGAGTATTTGTACCATTTCATAAATATGTGGCAGTCAATGCAATCAATGCATGTGAATGCTATTAAAGAGCCTGGATCCATTAAAATTTATATTTACAATTGAATAGTAGTTTCGTATGATTCTGTTTATTATTTTTTTGCCAACTTCAAAATTTATGTTTAAAAATAGTATCAATGGTGTTCAAAGAATAAAATTATTTTTTACTTTTTAGAGCAATTACCGATCGAAATTTTGAAGTCGGTTCATTTTTTTTTCAATATATTTTTTTACTCAACAAAACGCAAATTTGCCCTTGTGGGACACAGTTAAAAAAAACCCCATAGAAACCGCGTAATCTTAATTTTTTTTTCTTCTGACGTTAGGGCAATTTTTCTAACGTCACCAAACATAGCTTTCATTGTTGTTTTTCAGACCACAAAGGAGAAAAAAAATTTCAGAGATAGCCCTCATATTTTTGTAAAGTCAACAAAAGTAGTTGAAATGGCGATTTTAAGACTTTTGTGCAAAATATTTCAGAAGATTGCCTTTGAATCATCGCAATTTCCAGAGAGACCCGTAGAATATTCCCATTTTCTCAATGTCATAAAAGTTGGCAGTTGTTTTTGAAACTTAAGTTTCTACAAATTTCCGGAAAGTTTCAATGATCCCCTTTACCAAATACAAATAAAAAATGAGTTTTGAAAAAAATCGAGAATTAACCTCTCAGTTCATCAGAGAACTTTCCAGAAAATTGTCTGATTTTCGGCGTCAATTTTGAAAATCTGTCAGAGGAAGACCATGAACTCTTACCTAAGGGCCGTTCCATGAAAAGTGAAACCAATCGGTCAAAAATTCATATTGAAGTTATGTTGCTATGTTATACATCATTTTAAAGCTTAAGATGTATATTTTAAGAATCCTGCATTGGTTTTTTAATGAGAGTTAGAATAATACTTGTTTTCTTAGTTGGAAGTACGATATTCACGAACTTGTAAAAAATCAGAAAAAGAACACATTTTCAAATGCATATTTCTCATCGAAAAATAAAAACAAAAATAACTACTTGTAGCACAATTTTAACTACTAAGACGGTACTGTAATAATATGTATTTATTAATTTCTTTTGAAATGATCTAAATGGTGTAATTGAAGTATGAAAAAAGAATTTTGATGTTACGTCTGTAAAAAAAAAGAAGCAAAAGTTGTCATTACGTCCTGAAAAATCAAAATAAAAAAAAAAAACCTTAATGGTCCTTTTGGCAAATTCTTAGAGAATTGCCCACCATAGTTAAAAATATTGCAACTGATTTAGTTTTTAAATTAATGCTGTTACAGACGTAACATTTCAGACATAACAAATGGCTCTATGTTACGTCCGTAGCAAAAGTAAATTTCCAATTAAATAGGTAAAAAGCACAGGATGAGCAATACATGTATATAGTATAATATGGTACGAGTACTAAAGTTTCTGGTATTCTGATTTTGAAATTTTTAATTGTGTCGGCATGTAATTGAAATTTATTTGCGAAAATGCCGTTCGAATTTCAAAAACGTCGGACGAAAAAGGACACATTTTTTCATTCAAAAAAAAAAATTATCAAAATTGACCAACTGTCACCAAGATGGTTAAATTTTAGTTTGGTACTAGTATTCTGCTATATCATCCAATATTTTCAAATTTTTAAGTTCTCCTAAGACCAATCACTGATTCCAGGGAGGAATTTACTTTTCCCGATTTTTTTATATAGCAGCTCCATTATGCATTAATTTTAAGAATACAAATAAATAAATTTGTGTGAAGGCCCTTCTAAACTTTTCTTGTGTCAATCTTTCTTGGAAATAATTGTCTTAAGATGCATTAATTTATTGTTACATATTGACATATCGGCATATGCTCTCAACTCCCCCAGACTTACCCAAATTTTCTAAAACTGTTACAGTATAACTTAAAATATTCAAATAATGTGTTAATTAATGCTACTGTATTATTTTAGCACAAAAATCTTTGTTTATTCCTGCTTTAAAATACTGTTTTCTACTTTCAAATCAGAGATGTTACGTCTGTAACACCACTTTGTTTCGTCCGTAATAAGTTTATGAATTTTTTTCACAAATTCGGCAGTCAAAATTCACACAATCTTTATGGTTTTAGAAAGCTTGAAGTCTCTAGAACACGTATTAAAAAAAAAGTTCAAAATTTCCGTATAATTCAGAGGAATATTGTAAGTTGTATGACATAGTCGATTTTTTGCTGTTTTGTGAATTACGTCTGTAACAGGCAGTTTTTAATTTCTGAATTTTTTTGTAATTAAGCAATCTGCTAGCAAACTTAATGTAGCATAAACATCATCAAGTTACACTACAGGAAATAAAATTGAAGATTTTCATCAGCCCAAATCAGAATTATTTGTGTTCAAAGTCTGCGATTGTTACGTCTGTAATGATGGAATTGCCCCTAAGTCGTATCTTTGCTTTATGACTACAATTGCACTCTTAAAAATAAATTTTAATTTTGAGCATTTTTTACGGATGATCATTCTGCCAATAATTTTTTCCCATATTTCTTTGTTTTTTTTTTTTCGTGGTAGGGGGGGAGGGGGTCTCTTAAGTGCGCAGTCTGAGAATTCAAGGTTGGCGAACTCTTATGGGACCCAGACGGGGCCCCCGCGATAGTGCAGCTCTTGGGTAAACTACCGGTTTTTAGTCGCGACAAAAGCACTTCTTATTTGTAAACATTTCGTACCAATCCATTGGCGTATCTATGATGAAGAATCGTGTAAAAACTCGCTCTTGTATCTATGAGTTAGGTGCAGCAAACTTCATTACGGTATAAATGGGAACATACGATTAACTAGTGGTTAGAAAATTTGGGCCTAACGGCGAAGTAAGGCTCCTCTGACTCATCCGACATTTTTGTTCCAAAACAGTGGAGGTGGAACCACTGGTATTTGTACTCAAGTCGCATGGAAGAAAAGTGGAAGCTAAGCTTGAATTGTAGCTGCATAGATGACAAAAATATTTCATAAACTCAGGCTTAAAACAAGTGCAATATGAAAACAGACCCAATTTCAGGAAACATTTGCCAATAAACTGTTTTTAAATTCAAGAAATAACTTTTTTAATTTTCCAAAAATGGTGCTTTATCCAACTAATCATAAGTTATTTTACGCCACAGCAACCAGGCATAATATTAATGTGTTTCAAATACGTGTACCAAGGCTGGATACAAGGATGCCCTGGATCTAAAACGTCGGATAAGCCAGCCTGTCCTCTAGAAGAGCCCTACGGTGAGCAGATACTGCAATTTGTTATCGTTCTATTTGAAGGAATTGGCTAAAAAAACTTTTTCGCTGCTCCTTCACAGAAAAAAAATATATAAAAGAAAGTCGTGTTAGTTACAATATTTATAACTCAAGAACGGCTGCATGGATATAACTAAAATTGGTGGGTAGGTAGCTTAGAGCTGGGAGACGGACATAGGCTATAATTTATGTGTGTCAGTTACATAAATAGAAAAACTGTCTTATTGACTAAGCCTTTTTACTAAGCCTTTTTTGACACCTCCATGGCTGAGCGACATAAAGCACACGTTCTGGCAGCTTCCGGTGCGCAGCAAACAGGTTGTAAGTTAGCGGTGCGTTGAGTGTTTTTTGACTTTTTTGTGAAGTAAATTATGAACAAACGCGTTATTTCCTTTAAAATTATATGTGATAAGCTGTCAGAAACGATTGTCACTTAAGAGTTTTTACGCCTCTGAGGGTGAGAGGTAGAAAGCGCTTGATGGGATAGCTCCTGCACTGCAGTTAAAGAGGTTGTTCTTCTCACTTTTATTCTATCTTCTATATATATAAAAGAAAGTCGTGTTAGTTACACTATTTATAACTCAAAAACGGCTGTACCGATATAACTAAAAATTGGTGGGTAGGTAGCTTAGAGCCAGGAGACGGACATAGGCTATAATTTATGTGTGTCAGTTACATAAATAGAAAAACTGTCTTATTGACTAAGCCTTTTTTGACACCTCCATGGCTGAGCGACATAAAGCACACGTTCTGGCAGCTTCCGGTGCGCAGCAAACAGGTTGTAAGTTAGTTGTGCGTTGAGTGTTTTTTGACTTTTTTGTGAAGTAAATTATGAACAAACGCGTTATTTCCTTTAAAATTATATGTGATAAGCTGTCAGAAACGATTGTCACTTAAGAGTTTTTACGCCTCTGAGGCTGAGAGGTAGACAGCGCTTGATGGGATAGCTCCTGCACTGCAGTTAAAGAGGTTGTTCTTCTCACTTTTATTCTATCTTCTATATACACTAGGTGGCCAAAAGTATCCGGACACTTTCGAAAATTCACATTTTTACAAAAAGCTCGAGAAATAAGTGATCAATTGTTCTTTAACTTTAGTCATACAAAATATAGGCTTCACCGAACATTTCCAAGTTGAAATTAAATTACCCTTGCATTTGGGGGACGAAAAGAAGGGGGTTGAAAGCAAAACCGCTCTTTGACCATAACTCTTTGAAACTAGCTCGGAATAAGCTATAAATTTCAGTAATGAATTAGCATACTATGTATAATTACTGTACAAATTTTTATGAACGTACCACTCTTACTTCCGAAGATATAAAACATTTTTTAAAAAATGGCAATTTTATTTGAAGGGTTTTTGCTCATAACACGCAGAGTTTTTGATCAAACCTTATCAAAACTTCAGGAAAAATGACAAAATACAAGAGAAAGAACATACTAAAACGGTAAATAAAAATATTAAAAATCCGATGAGATATGAACGTTAAAAGAAAATATTTTTTCACGGCGCATGCGCGAACGACAGAAATTTATAACTACAAAAATATTGTAGCCTGGTTTATACTGCATCTTATAAAAAAAGTTTCAGTTGAATATCGTAAAAATTGAAAAAGATATCAGCAATCTAGTGAGCTGTAATTCATTCATTCGCAGACAATACATAAATGGCAAGGGGTTCTCCACAAATAGTGTGGTAACAATTGAGCATTTTCTTCAATGTTAAATTGTATACAGTTTGAAAATTTATATTCGGCATAGAAGTCACATTTCGCCTATTCGGCCAAAAAGACCTTATACGTAGGTGGCCAAAAGTATCCGGACACCCCCTGAAACATTGGTTTTGAACGATGATACAATAACCTTTAATTTAAAAATAGCTCTTTGTGGACAGACCCTCACTTTTTATGTATTGTCTGCGAATGAATGAATTACAGCTCACTAGATTGCTGATATCTTTTTCAATTTTTACGATATTCAACTTAAACTTTTTTTATAAGATGCAGTATAAACCAGGCTACAATATTTTTGTAGTTATAAATTTCTGTCGTTCGCGCATGCGCCGTGAAAAAATATTTCCTTTTAACGTTCATATCTCATCGGATTTTTAATATTTTTATTTACCGTTTTAGTATGTTCTTTCTCTTGTATTTTGTCATTTTTCCTGAAGTTTTGATAAGGTTTGATCAAAAACTCTGCGTGTTATGAGCAAAAACCCTTCAAATAAAATTGCCATTTTTTAAAAAATGTTTCATATCTTCGGAAGTAAGAGCGGTACGTTCATAAAAATTTGTACAGTAATTATACATAGTATGCTAATTCATTACTGAAATTTATAGCTTATTCCGAGCTATTTTCGAAGAGTTATGGTCAAAGAGCGGTTTTACTTTCAACCCCCTTCTTGTCGTCCCCCAAATGCAAGGGTAATTTAATTTCAACTTGGAAATGTTCGGTAAAGCCTATATTTTGTATGACTAAAGTTAAAGAACAATTGATCACTTATTTCTCGAGCTTTTTGTAAAAATGTGAATTTTTGAAAGTGTCCGGATACTTTTGGCCACCTAGTGTATATAAAAGAAAGTCGTGTTAGTTACACTATTTATAACTCAAGAACGGCTGCACCGATATAACTAAAAATTGGTGGGTAGGTAGCTTAGAGCCAGGAGACGGACATAGGCTATAATTTATGTGTGTCAGTTATATAAATAGAAAAACTGTCTTATTGACTAAGCCTTTTTTGACACCTCCATGGCTGAGCAACATAAAGCACACGTTCTGGCAGGTTCCGGAACGCAGTAAACAGGTTGTAAGTCAGCGGTGCGTTGAGTATTATTTGACTTTTTCGTGAAATAAATTATAAACAAACGCGTTACTTCCCTCGAAATTTATATGTGATAAGCTGTCAGAAACGATTGCTCATTCCTACGATCCCGATGATCCCAACCGATATGCCGTTTGAATTTAAAAGACTTCAATTTCCGATCTGTCTTGCATTTGTCATGATCTTTAACAAATCACAAGGCCAATCCTTAAAAGTTTGTGGTTTGAATCTAGAACATCACTGTTTTTCCTATGGTCAATTATATGTGGCATGTGTACGGGTCGGAAGACCATCTGCGTTGTTTCTTTTTGCGCCTGATAATAAAACAAAAAATGTTGTGCATCACAAGGTACTTAAGTGAAGAGCAACCTATGTACTAAAATACAGAAACAATAATGAATGATTAATGTAAGTACTTAATTTTTTTTTGTATTTTCTAACAATAAAAAACTTAATAAATTCAAAAATTTTCTTATTTATTGCCTTTAAGGCGGAACAGAGTTCGCCGGGTCAGCTAGTAAAAAATAAATAAATGACAAAGTAAAAAAGAAAGAAAGAAAAACACTAAATTTCCATTTTAATATGGATATCTCAAATTCAAATTGTTTTCCGCAATGGCAAATTTTTGTTAAGTGCGTGGCTTGCGCCCGAAAGCATTTCACCCAGCTTTGCCGCCGAGCCGCAAAGTTACTAGCTTGGTGATTTAAATTCTGGGTTGTTATCACGATGGACCCTTGATTAAACCCCACCAGGGACACACATCCGTATGTCATACATTGGTGACTTTTCAACTCAAAAGATGGCGCCACCCGCCACCAGTACCACAGAATCAGGTCCTGCATGGTTCTTTCTTTTCCTTTTTTTTTTTTTTAAGAATAAAATCAAGCATATTTCACAAAATAAAAAGAAAAAATAAATTAATAAATAAATTAAGCGAACAATCAGGGGGTTTTTTTCGGAAAAAATATCTCTGTAGATGAACTCCAATAGCAAAACTTGATCTGAATAAAAAAAATTCCATATTACCAAGTCTCCTCATTTCAGATTCATAAGAAAAATACCATAATACAAAAGTAAATATTAACTTGTTAATGAGTTTACGGATGCCCAAATAGGCTATGATACTAACGACTTCATTATCGCATTCTAACTAGCATTTTTTACGGATATGTCTTGTATTACCTAATCTAGAAAACCAGTCATAGCTTTGACGGGTGCAATTTTCTTCTCCATATTGATTCCATTCCACGCATACAATAGTTGTAATATAACCCCACAAACTATACAGACTTTTAAATATACCTTTGTGAAGAAAAGGAAATTAAAGTTATTCAACGTTTAAGAGTACAAAAACTAGACAGTTACATACACGTGTTTCAGCGTTACAAAGAACGCTTTTTTCAATGCAAAGAGTCTGAGCTTTTGGAGGAAAAAACATCCGACAAAAAGGACTTAGTTGCTCTGTCGGATGCGTTTCCATTCAAACGTTGACATTCTTTGAATTGAAAAAGTCGCTCCTTGTAACGCAAAAACGCGTGTATGTTTTTTTTTTTTTTGTGTGTGCATTTAAACTTTGAATAGCCTTACTTTCTGCACAGACTTTTATTTTTGAAGTTCCAATTTGATCCAGTTTGAGTGATTTGCTCTAAAAATAACCATTATACATTCGAAATACGTTTACAGGGCCTGATTAACGCAGCTCCATGGACCTGGGCACCACAACTTAAGGGGCACCATAATGGAGTAAATTTCTTTCATTTTTCCTTCTTACAGATTCTTTCGTGAGACGGGTACTAAAAGATTATTAAGACCTAGGAATTACTTAGGCTTGATCGGGCCCTGCACGTTTATAATACTTCAGTTCAGAATTAGTGCTTCTGCTGCCTAAATAGGAACTTAAATGTGTTCCGCTCCAAACATGTGTTTCCGTTGAGCTTGGAAAGACACTTGAGAATAGATTAGGGGCATATTTCACATTTAAGCGTACGTGGGAAATCGATGTTTCTCTTGCAAAAATATAATTTCAACAGTTTTCTTCAATTGCAAGTCAAAAAAATCCTGTAAAATAATAGCTACTATAAGAAATTCAGTTTTGACGAATCACTATCTAAATTCAATCGCGTTACGAATGCCGGCCTAAAGGAAAGCCTTTCTGGTCTCTTAAGAAATCAATCATCTTGCTAGATTTGTCCAAAGTGGCTTTTATTTAAATTTTCATTAGTTATTTTTGATAACGTGGGAGTCAGTCTCTATAATATTGTATTTCAAAATGCTTTAAACAAGGCTAAATTCAAACAAACAAAAATGTAAAATAGCTCCACCAGTCCTTTTAACTAGTTCTAGCAGTGGGCTGCCCTTTGCCTTGCAGTGGTAAACACAGCCTGTGTTTTGTCCTCGATATCGCTGTAAAAATTAACAGAAATATTTAAAATATAGTTGAAAAATACTAAAAAATACGCTTTTAGAGTTAATTGAACTAACGTGTGCACTTTTTATACATCAACATGTAAAATATTAGGTTGGTGCGTATGAAATGTCGGATTCTCTTTACATGCGGACGTTTGTCTCCCTGTTTTCGTTATACTTTTGTCTTTGGCATAACCTCATTCATAGTCGTATTGTCCATTGCCAGAGACTCATTTCAGCAAAATAGGTTTTCTCGAAGGTCTTCCCTTTGGTTATTTCTTTTGAGTTTATTGCCGATATGAATTCTGCCGACACACAAAACAATTGCGAAACTGAACGAACTGGAATATGAAGTTTTGCAGCATCCACCATATTCACCGGATCTCTCGCCGACCGATTTTCATTTTTTCAAGCATTTAGAGCTGTTTTTAAGGGGCAAACACTGTGAAAATGAAGACAGTCTAAAAAACTCGATATCAGAGTTTATTAATTCTAAAGACCAAAATTTTTTAAGACAGGCATCTACGCTTTAAAATCTCGTTGGGAGAAGTGTATTGAAGCGAATGGAGCATACTTTGATTGAATAAACAGCTTTTGAAGAAAGATATGCAGTTTTATACAATCACTTAAGAATCCGACATTTCATACGCACCAACCTAATAGTTTAGCCTTCAGTGTTAATAATAGTATTTAAGACATTACTTTTATAGTTGCAAAGAACGTGAATTGTATCTTTTATTCAGAGTTACATACACAAACATTTGAAACACTTATAACACATCAACATGTAATGTAGTTTGATCCTTCAGTATTAATAATAGTATGAAATATATTACTTTTATATTGTAAAGAACGTGAATTTTATCTTTTATTCAGAGTCCCATTTATACATTCAAGCAAACAAACCCACATGTGAAACTAATAAAAACGTATTAAAAACTACTGCTATGAACGAAGAGTGTTCCATACTTGCTGTGGAAAGTTTCCTAAGCAAGACTCTTCCTGTGACAAGAAGTGCTCTAAAAGAAAGGCAATGATCTCAGTGATCAAAACGTGTTATTACATGCTTTTCCAAGAGTTTTTAAAGTGTGATAAAAAAATAGGTGCTCTGTTTCAAAAGTTCAAAACGTTTTCTTCAAAGTGTTCTCAAAAAGAGGACAAGTGTACGTTTTCAAAAAAGTTTTTGAAAAGTGTCTGATTATTTTGCAGTGTATCGCTTTTCTCTTAAAGCGTTGATAATTTTTAATTTCAAATATTACATTTTATCACAGTAATGTTTGTTCAGTTCCTGTATTGGTCTTGCGCCGATAAGACAAAAAGCTTAATGACCTTCAAAGAGATCTTTCATTGAAATAAAAAGTAAGAGGAGAAGTAAAGTAGGAGAAGTATTTGCTATATTTGCTTATAATATATATTACAATATATTTGCCAATTGAATAGATTTCTTAGTTAAGTCGTAAAGCTAGCTGAATCCAATAAAAAAACCGAAATAATAGAAAATGCAGAAGAGGTAATGTATTTGTCCCACTCCGTCACTAAATTTCATCCAAAGTTTTTTTTTTTACTTGTACAATATTGGGTGTGTGACTCATTGCTTTTTATATATTTATCAACTAAATAATTGATTTATTTTCAATTAGCAGTATTATATAACTAATTACGGTTTTTAAAAACTGGTTCTTCTGTTTTTAAGGTAATGGAATTCCCCTTCTCCCCTTTTTTTCTATTTTTTTCCGTTTCTAAGCAATCACGACTGTTTATTGCTCTCACTTGAGCGTTGTTGACGTTTTTTTTTTTTGAATTTTCAAATTACCTTACTCGTCCTTTTTATATTTATTTAAAAAGAATTATTTTGTCGTCATGGGTTACAAATCGTCTTCAGGTCACGTATTAAGCTACCGGTTTTAATCGCGGCAAAAGCACTTGTTATTTGTAAACATCTCCTTCCCGATAAGCTATTCCTTCCCTTTAGTAAGTAATCATGAACAACTAACTCGCTCGCGTAGTTAGGAATAGATTAGTCCAGGTCAAAAAAGACCTGAACAAGGGCAGTTAATTATTCAATTTTACTTGGGGCATTTTTAAGTGTCGGGAGGACAGTTTTAAATTTATGTATCAGTTGTTTAATGTTAAGGATATCATTGAGCTCTTTAAATATTGCAATTAAGTCTGGGATATTGAACGTCTCCATAAGAGGGATAGGGTCATTTTCAGTATTTACAGGGGTGCTTGAAAGGGTGCATTGATAACTGCGGCTTCATAACTTTTCGCTGGATGCAAACGGTTGCTCTTAAAGAGCGGCCGCTCGAGCTGTATCTTAGGTTTGGGGTACGCCCGGCATCCTCTAAAGGAGGCTGCGTGGTTTTCCCCACAGTTTGCACAGCCAACTTTTTTCTTTGTTCCTCTATTGGGGCAGCTGTCTTTAGTGTGCTCCCCTCCGCACACTACACTTAAGCCTTGCGGTTACAATTGACTGCTAGGTGATTGAATCCCTGGCAGGCGTAGCATTGTACTACTACTTTTCTATTTCTGTAGTTTACTACAGTTACGGCAGTGAACAAGATAGATTTGATCTGAACAATGTTAGCGGATTATTCACTGGCCACGAGTTGGATTTGGAAAAGTGGAAGGGGCGTTTTTTACTTTTCTGGTCATACGACTAATTTTGTGGATTTTGAAATTTAGTGCGCGAAAATCTTCTGCAAGGTCGTCGATATTGGTGTTAAAGGGGAATATGCTTATCCACCAGTTTTAGAATATACTCAGTGTTTTTGTAAAGAACTTTGTTTTCTACAGTAGCCATACGCTGAAAAAGAAATCGTTAATAAAACTTCTGAGTATATTTAAAACCGGTAGACAATCCAATTTCTTGTCCATTAGTGAGAAGTCTGCTTTCATGCAACATGCAGTAATTCAGAAAACTTTTAACGTGGATACTTGATTTTAACAAAAAATATGTGTCATCTCGGAGGGTTATTCGGAATAATCTGAGACGATTAGATGTTTTTTTTAAATTCTGAGCCACGGTTTTAACATTATTGCCAATCCTAACACAGTAGTTTATATAAACACAAAGTCTTTTAAAACGTAACCTCTTTCCGGAAGATATGTGCTGCCTGAGTTAGTGCGCAGCTAAAAGTATGCATCTATCTTTGTTTAATCCAAAAGATAGAATTTTGCTTTTTTTCTTTGCAATCTAACAGAAAGGTTTTCTCTTCAAGTATCAAAAAATATTAGAACTTTAACAAAAACCTAGAATTTTTAATTCATTACTAAACGCAACGGCATTATAGTGATAGCTTTAGTTAATTTCTTTGGGAAATATGATTTTTCTACTCTTTGTAAACTATGACCTTGAAACTAGCGTTTTAAATGTGGTGGTGGTCCCTAAATCTTTGGTCGGTCATAACTTTTGTTCTACTGTCCTAAAGTAATGCCATTTGGTACCCAGCAAACTTTTGACCCTCCGCATCTAATTATGTAACCAAATGTAAAGGTTCCCATTTGAAATTCAGGCTTTGTGTTTATTTCACTTTGTATATAGACCCTCATCAAAATTTTAATCTCATAGTTTTAAAGAAGACTTTAATCCATGTCAGAAGACACCTTTCTTTCATTCTTAGCAAGTATGACAGCCGCATAATTCAGTGTGTTTCCTTTTTTTTTTTTTTTAAATGAGTGTACGAATATAATTTCAACAGCATTCTTTAGTTACCAATCAATAATCTCCTACAATAATCAATACTATTGCACATTTAGTTTCAATAAATCCCTATCCATTTGCGTTATGAGTGCCGGTCAAAAGGTATAACCAAAGGCATAGGAATCGGAGATCGGACTGGTCGGATAGTTTGGATCCAAAAGCTGAACCCTAGTAATACTAGCATGTGTGCAAAAATTTCGTTGAAAAAAAACTGGTGACTAACCATCAGATGTATAGGTTGATTGATGTAGGACCAGTCCTTTCCGTTCGCTATCATTAAATTTAAGAAATCAATTATCTTGCTAGATTTGCTCCAAGTAGCCTTTTACTCAATTTTCACCAGTTCTTCTGAACCGTAGCAACCAGTTACTATAACATTGAGCAGAGAAATTCTTCTTACAAACAATTAAATGCAATACACCACCAGCTCGTTTATTCCATCCATGGATTGCAGTTGCTTATTATGCACTTATCAGCATGGAATAGGAATTAAAACTGTTAAGATTCATCAACAACAATTAGGATCCACAAAAAATGTTGTTCATTTGCTCTTGAAGCATTGGCCTTGCTTTTTTTCCGTTTTTGAGCAATCACGACTGTTTATTGCTTTTACTTGAACGTCTCGTTAACGTTTTTTGATTTTTCAGATTACCATGTCCGACGAGAGTAAGTCTCATTCGTTCTTTTGATATTTGTTTAAAAAGACTGATTTTTGTCGTTATGGCTGCAAATCGTTTTCGGGTTAAGTATTTAGCTACCAGTTTTTAATCGTGACAAAAGCACTTGTTATTTGTAAACATTTGCTTCTCGATTTACTGGGCCCATAACCTATGATAAGGTATCGTGAAAGTGAACTGACTCGCTCTAGTAGCTTTGAGTTAGTTAATGCAACAAATCGTCACTTCGTATCAGTTGAGATGGAAACTGAAGTTTAGCTAAATAAGAAAAGATGCACCTCACGCAGCGCAGATGCTGCAACTTGTTCCAGTTCGTGTTCATAGCCGACTCTAACAAAGGAAAAAGTTGCAGTTTGACAGAGATTTGCTCTCGAGATCGTTATAAAAATTAGCAGCAAAAGCTACTGTTTTAAAAAAAGAGTGGCTTGACCAATTGACCATACTTGTTGTATAAAGTTTCCTAAAAAGTGCATCACGAAGTGCTCTAAAAGAAAAACCTTGAGACAGTGTTAAAAAAAATGACATTACACGCGTTCTTGGGTTTTTAATCCCACGCCGATTTCAAACCGCGAATTACCTAACTCTTGTAAAATTGTTTTCAATACCTTTATTTTCTCTTTTGCTCTGGAATTACAAGGAATTGCTTTTATTGCAATTCAAATCGTTTGAACAACACAAAGTCATCTTAAAATAAGCAGTGCTCATTGCTTGCTCAAAAGTACCCTCTAATGAGTAATCGTGCACGCACATACTGGAAAGGAGTAATACCCGCTGCTTTCTATCTTGGTCTCGAATAATAAATCGACGACTTATAATTTTGATGAAAAAAGGGTGACTTGGATTTTGGATGATACTTGAGAAAATATTCGTGGTATTTTGCACAGCCTATTTTCTTTTTTGTTTATTTTATTATATTTTTTTTACTTATTTATTGTTTTTAATACGATTTTATTAGTTTCACATGTGGATTTGTTTATCAGGATGTATGTAACTCTAAACAAAAGACAACACTCACGTTTTTTACAAATGTAAAATAAATATATTTAATGCTATTATTAATACTGTAGGCTAAACTGTATTACATGATGATGCATTAAAGGTGTTTCAGTTTTTAGTATGTAACTCTGAATTAAAAGTAGTATTCACTCTTCATTGCAAACATAAAAGTAATATATTTAATACTCGTATTAACACTAAGGGTTAAACTAGGTTTCATTTTGATGTATTTTAAGTGTATGTTAGTTTGATAAATTTTAAAAGCGTATTTTTTAGTTTTTTTAAACTATAATTCAACTAAGCAGTGAGTAACCGCCTCTAAGCAAGGGCTAAGGCAGAAACATGCAATACACCGCCAACTCGGTTATTCACCTTGAGCTCAGCCTAAAAAATTTACGAGTTGTACCGTACCAAGTGCGGTCACTCGCTGGTATTCTAATTTCACATTAGGTACCAGTTTTTTTGGCTCTCTTTGCTATATATGAGGATTTCTGCCTCCAACTCGACTACTTTCGTATTCCATGCTGATGAAAGCATAATAAGCTTGAAACAGCTGTCCATGGATCGAAATAGCCGAATTGGCAGTATGTTGCATATAATTTAATTATTTTCCTCATTAAAACTCTTGCGGGATCATGCTCTCAATCCCGCTAGATCAATCCTGCAAAATATCGTGCGGGATCCGGGACTGGGATTTCGGGATTGAAAACCCTAATACGTTCCAAGACTGTTTTAAAAGCGTGATAAACCAAATAAGTGTTCTGAGAAGTGTTTTAAGACGTGGTTTGTAAACTGCTAAAAAAAAGATGTGCTTCTAAGTGTTCTCAAAAAGGGGACAAGTGTCCGTTTTTAAAAAGGTGCTCAGAAAGTGTCTGTTTGTACTGTTCGTTTCCTTTTTCTCTTAAAGCGTTGAAATTTTAAATTTCAAGTGCTACTTTTTGTCACAATAATGTTTATTAGGATCTTCTAACTGGGTACTACTGATAACACGAAAACCTTGATAACCATGAAAGAGATCTTTCATGAAAATAGAAAGTAACAAAAGAAGTGTTTGCTGTATTTGCTTTTATAGTTGGGTTACCATGTTACAGTACGTTATTGGTGAGGAATATTTATAACACTTTTTTTTTTTAAATTTAAATCTTGTAAAATGTTGGCGGTTCCTTTTGAGCCCAAAGACTTTTAATGTTTTCAAATAGAATATATTTTACTTATCTTTATGGCCACTATGTCTAAACATGAATTGTGGTGCATTCTAAAAAAGTAAACTACAAAAATAATTCCGAAAAATTATTCTCGGGATAAAACTTAATACCGGGAAACCTTCCGAAATTCACAGGTTTCCACTAGTTTTCAGTAAAAAAACATGTTATTCGGGAAACCTGAATAACTACAATTGTCTTGAACGCATACTTCTCAATTGTAATACCCATGAATAATAGAACAGTGAATTGAAAAATTTATTATAAAAAAAAATGTTCATTTTAAAATATTTTGCGGAAGAAAAGGGCCAACTTTAATCAAGCTTACCAAACAACACCAAACAAGTTTCTCTGGAAAAATGCAACACAGTAAACATTATAAACCGTCATCTACATTCAAGAAACCTCCCGGCTTCGTATTTTAGTCCCTTTATGCATGAAGCAATTTGTTTACAATGTTTTCAAAGCGAGCGTGAAACTGGGTCAGCAGAAGCATGAACGCGTTCTCGGAGCATTCTCAACAATTCACGTCTTGTGCTGGGAATAACTCACAGAGGGAAATTTTGAGATCTGTGCAGAGAACAAGAGTGCTGAAAAGAATATATGTTTTGTTGAGCTTCATGTATTATGCTTAAGAATGACAGGAATTTTGTGGGTTGAAAAAGTGAAAACGGAACTCGAATTGTTTGAAGACGAAGAAATGTTGCTGCGTGAATGAATGATGTGATGTAGTGTCCCCGCAGAAGACAGTTTCTGCGTTTTAATACCAAACATACCATAATTCTAATCTGTAACGCACTCTTTTTTTTTTTTACTATCTCAAGCGTACACGACATGGACATGGACATGGATCAGTGAAGATGCTAAAACACAATTACGTTAAAAACACACAGAAATCTAAAAGTCCTAAAAATTTTATAATATTAAAAGCATTTAAAAAGTCTAAAATCATTAAGAAATTTGATGAGAAAAGTGCCCTGTTTTGACAAAACCCTTTTGTTACCCTATACAGCTTAAGATGTGTTCGGGCGACGCTGGATGCAAATTACATGATGTTCAGGTAACCCAGGTAGCACAAAAAACGTTTAAACGTTTTTAATCCGTTGTCACAACGTTAATAACCATTTTACAACTTTTAAAAAACGAAATGTGCTACTTGGGAAGGAAAACTTTTTTTTTCCTGCTCCAAACATTATTTCTATGGCATGTATAGTAACATTTCATTCTAAACACACTATAAAAATAATGCATATACATATTTCTGTGAGCTTTTAATGTAATTGTAGAAGATAATAAAAGTGGAAATACAAGTTATGAATCACATTGCTCAGCAAACACAAAAGCCGTAGAATTGAACAGGTAAAAATTATTATTCTTTAAGTACAAAGGGTTGTTTTGAAAGTTGATGATCCATATTAAGATTACATAAAACAATAATTTCTTTTATTTGAAAGCATGAAATGTAAAAGCCGAAGAAAAAAATTCAGAGAATGAAGTGCAAATATATTTATAAAAATGTTATACCTGTGAAAATAGATTGAGCAAGTGCTGGCGTAAGAAAGGTAGTCGTTTAGCTTTTGCATTCGTTTCAGTTAAAAAAAAAAAAAAATCAGAGACGTTCTTGGCAAATAATGGACAACTGATGTGTTTTAATTCTGCCATGAAAAAAAATATGTATGGGTTTTTTTTAAGTAGAAAGCTTTAGCACCTAGCTTCGACACCTTTTCAGCTTCAACATCTAGAATTCTCGGTTTAAACAATTACTTACAATCGTAATATGGCAACATGAGTAAACACTGTTCTGACCAACTCCCATACTTCCTGACTTTAAATTCCGGTTTTAAAATTTGTTACCTTTAAAATTATCAATAAGTTCAAATCATTACAAACACGTCATATAATTTTATAAGTATTATGTATTATAACTTTGTTAGGTGTTTGTATCTTTTTGAAATATTAGTAGTGCATTGCAAGATGAGTATCTATGATTATTTATTAGTATCTATGATTTTTTTTTTCTAATTTTTGCTAGTTTCGTGTTTTTTGTGAGCTCCCCCTCACTATCTCATTCGGTTCTTAGCTTTTTATTTTAATGAATTCTAATTTTTTTTACTGTGATAGAGCATTTGCTATTCTGCCACAATTGATAAACATGAGCGAGTTTCCTTTGTTGAAACCCCAGTCCCCCCCCCCCCTTTGTTGAAACCCCTTCCACCAGTTTTTTTATTTTAGTGCTCTTTCTAAAGGATTTCTTTCAAGCATACAATAAAAAAAGTTAATTAATCTATTCCTACAAATACATCCGTCTGTAATACTTTAATATTTCCGTCGTTTACCTTTCGTCTTCCTAATACTTTTGAACTATACAATTTAGTAGGGAGAGCACGTGTTTAAATAGCTATTGTTCATTGGTGATTCAGAGTCACATAGCCTGCAAGGCCGTCAGTCTTAAGCCCTATTTCCAAGCCAGTCAATCCTTAGTCCCACTTCTTTAAGATAGGCATTCGTGCAATCGTGTCCATTTTAAAACCAAAAAATGGCAACAGTAAAGTTTCGAGGAAAATTTGGAATAGGCTATCTTACAAAACTTTCTTATGCCCTTTTTTTTAGTGTAAATTATTTTCTAATTCAATTTTGGTGAAAATTTTAGCAGAATAAAAAGTCAAAAGAAGATTCTGTAATTGTTATCTTCACCTCCACAGTGGGATATAATTCATTGCGACGCCTTAAATTCAGCCAGTGAATTTTGAAGAAACTGCAGCAAAAAAGGTTTGAGGCTGCAAACTTTATAATAAATTTCATACATAAAAAATATGTGCGCAAAACAAAGAAAAAACTATTTGCTGTGTTTATTTTTGACAAGAAAATTTCATAGAAAGGCTTAGTAAAGGTCAGATTGATCCTGTCTTTTCAACGTTTTTTTTTTAATTCTTTGATTTTATAATTATTGATTACTCCTAGGTGATTTGTACAAACTGGGGCGCAAGCTATAATGTAGAATGTGGTCCTGTGAGTATTCTTTTATGAATTTAAAAGAGCAGGCTTGCGTATGATTACTTGAAAAAAGTAATAATAAAAAGTTGAGATCGTCTTGAGTTCAACATTTTGCTTTCAGTGCAAGATGTAAAAAGAAACACAACAGAAGTTCCATTTTCTTTTGTGAATACAAATTCTTCTACCCTGAAAAATTTCTTTTATCTGCTGTAAGAGAAATCCCCTTTCTTGCGGCTGTTTATTGACTACTTATATGTGAGCTGAATTTGAAGTTTCTACACACAATCTCATTTTGAGACTTGACCTACTTTTGGTGTCATTTCGGAATCTGTTCAAAAAAGGAGAAAATTCAAAATTATAAAAATGGATATGAAAGAGATTTCGTAAAAGTTCTCTGTTTTCTTGTTATTTATTTGTTTACTTTTTTGAATATCAATTTTTATGTTTGTTGTCCTTTAAAATGTGCTGTTTTATTTCGCTTGTTCTGCAGCTGAATGTCATGGCTTCAATGCATAATTTTGTTTATTTAATTATTTTATTTACTTCAAATAATATTCAAGACAATGAAATTGTCCATTTTAAAACAAGTATCTTCACTGTAGGGGATTAAACAGTAAGAAAATTGCCGATTCCTCATGGATATTGTTCGCGTAAATACCTCTGCGTAATATTTTATTGTATTTTTGGTTTACAGCGTCAAAAAAAACTGTCAAAAGAATCTGAATAATTTATATTGTTGGATGATTGGACTGAAATTTGTGTCATGTGAACTAAATCGAACTGAAGTGTGTGGGGGAAAGAGATCCCATCTTACATATCCTTCTCACAAAATATCTGAAACATTTTCGACCAAAATTTAAGAAGATATTTGAATTTAAAATTATATATTCAGTATATTCAGCTATTTCAGTAGAATAACAGATTTTGGAGGATTTTGACTTCTAAGAGTCCTATTTGGGACAACAAGTTTTGTGGAATAAACAATATCGGAGCAGTCACTTAAATTACAGTAAACTCCTGATAATCAGCTGTTCAGATTATTCGTGGGATTTCCAAGTTTTTGTTTACCTTTTTAGTGAAGTTTTACTAAACGCAGAACAATGCGAGTGCGTTATTGGTCTTTTTTTATCTTTTAAAGATATTTTCTTACATTCAATGTTACTATTTTTAGCTATTATTGAAATGTATGCAGGGGTCTGTCCAGGATTTTTCACAGGGTCCGTTTTTTGTGAAAAACTGAATAATTTTGTGAAAAATCAAATAATTTTGTAAAAATCAAACAATTTTGAAAAAAAAAAAAAAACCCTATTTTTTTTTTTTTTTGAATTTAATAAAAAATAAAATAAATTTCATTTATTTTCCTCTTAAGAAAGCATATTAAACATCAAAAATGCGAAAAGTCCGATTCCTGTAGCGGATGCAAAGAGATTGCAGTTTTCAAAGTGATCATTCAAGTGACATCAAAAGCATAAAAACGGAACATAAAATATTTTTTTTTGGTGAATTTTTTTTACAATTGCATTTTAAAGGTCTATGGTAAACATATTATTAATGTATTTTTCTACAATTAATGCAAAAATAAAATGGAACGATCGTTTAACATTTAGACTCATAAAAGAACAGTTAATTTTGCTTTAAAAAATTTAAAATAATGATCTGAGCAAAAAATAAAGCGAATTTTCATTTATTTGCCTCCTAATAAAGAGTAAATAGCTTGAAAAGTAAGTAAAATTCGATTTTCATATCGCATGCAGACATCGCTTTTTTCAAAATGAAAGCATCAGAAATATAAAAACGATTTTTAATAATTTATTAAAGTCAAAAATTTTAGAGCTGCATTTCATCAGGTTTATATGATGAATATCATTAATAATCACCGGCATTTTCGCCAAAAATTCGGAGGAAAAAATACGGTAGGAAAACATAGCAAAAGAAACAATACCAGACTTCTAATATTAACAGACGCAAAAATACATTAATTCCTGAATATAACTAAAACACCACCCTTGTAAGCATTAATAAATAAATCTCTTCTCTATCTCTTCTCTACTAATAATGAAGTGACAAAAGTCATGGGATAGCAATATGCAAATTTTCAGATGGCAGTAGCATCGCATAGAACAGGTATAAATGCGCAGTGCTTTTACAGAGCTTTCATTTCTGTTCAAGTTATTCATGTGAAGAGGTTTTAACGTGATGATGACCGCACGACGTGAATTAACAGACTTTGAACGCGGAATGTTAGTTGGAGCTAGACGCATGGGTCATGCCATTTCGGAAATCGTTAGAGAATTCAACATTCCCAGATCCACTGTGTCAAGAGTGTGCCGAGAGTATGAAATTTCAGGCATAACATCCCACCATGGACAGCGCAGTGGTCGACCGCCTGCACTTAAAGATCGTGACCGGCGACGTCTGCAAAGAGTCGTAAATTCTAACAGACAAGCAACACTGCGTCAAATCACCGTAGAAATCAATGTGGGACGTACAATGGACGTGTCTGCTAGAACTGTGCGGAGAAATTTGGATTTCTTGGGCTATTCCAGCAGAAGACCGACTCGAGTGCCTTTACTGACAGAACGACATCGCTTGCAGCGACTCTCGTGGGCACGTGAGCATATCGGTTGGTCCCTAGATGAATGGAAAACCGTGGCCTGGTCCGATGAGTCACGATTTCAGCTGGTAAGAGCCGATGGTAGGGTTCGAGTGTGGCGCAGACCCCACGAAGCCATGGACCCAAACTGTCAGCAAGGCACTGTTCAAGCTGGTGGTGGCTCCGTAATGGTGTGGGCTGTTTTTTCATGGCATGGACTTGGTCCTCTAGTGCGACTGGACCGAACATTGACTGGAAATGCTTATGTGCAGCTACTTGGAGATCACTTGCAGCCATTCATGGACTTCATGTACCCAAACAACGATGGGATTTTTATGGATGACAATGCGCCATGTCACCGGGCCACAACTGTTCGCAATTGGTTTGAAGAAAATTCTGGACAATTCCAACGAATGATTTGGCCACCTAGATCGCCCGACATGAATCCCATTGAGCATTTATGGGACACCATCGAGAGGTCTGTTCGTGCCCAAAATCCTGCCCCATCAACGCTTTCACAATTATGGACGTCTATCGAGACAGCATGGCTCAATATTCCTGCAGAAGACTTCCAACGACTTGTTGAGTCCATGCCACGTCGAGTTGTTGCACTTCGCCGGGCAAAAGGAGGGCCGACACGATATTAAGAGGTATCCCATGACTTTTGTCACTTCAGTGTAAAGCTGAAGGTGGTTCTGTCTGTCCTTCTTTCTTTCTTTCTTTCTGTCTGTCTGTCACGCGCGTAGCGCCAAAACCGTTCGGTCGATTTTCATGCCACTTGGCACAAAATTAGTTTGTAGCATGTAGTTTTGCACCTCGAAGCGATTTTTCGAACATTCCATTTCGTTCTTTTTCTATTCGAATTCTTAGAGGAAATTCGATAAAATAGGGAAGAAATATTCCATACACATTTTCAAGTCTTATGTCATTCGAAAGCTTGAAATTTTCTGCACAAAATGACGTTTTTTCGAAGTTTCTACGATCATCAGGAGAGCTGTAACAATTGTTTTTAGAATCCCTAAATTCAAGGCTTACCTTCAGTAAAGCAAGCCAAACGATTCTAAAATGGCTTTGCTCGCGAATAAAATTTGTTTGAAAATAGAGATGAAATGAATTATTTTATCAACGGAAATCAACTTTTCATGTTGTTACCATGGTTACGTTTTTATTTCGTTCTTTTTCCCTTAATAATTTTAAAAATGTATTTGTTTTTGTAACAATCCAAACTCCAAGCCTTATTAAAATTAGTCAAATGAAATATTAAAAACCGTGATAAGATGGCACCTGTCAATCAAATGAGAAATCGAGTCCTTTCCTTAAAATACAGGATACCATTCTAAATTTATCGTCTGCAAAACATATTTTACTTCATTATTAATTTATTTCAATATAAATTGCAGCAAATGGCTTGAGTGAACGAATTTAGCTTTTAATTTATCGTTTGCTGGTTGATCTTTGTCGATGTTTATTGTTTTTATTATCATTGTGAAGAATAATGCACGAAATTTCTATGACTAATACTTAAAATTTTTAGGATCATTTGAGTTTAAAAGAAAAAATTGCTCCAAATATACTTTTGCAATGTGATTATTTATTGTTGGACTGTAATTTGCAGCAATAATTGCATTTAATAAATAATGAAAGACAATATTAAAAATTATTTTTTTGGCGACTTTTTTACAATTTGGCATTCAATTCTATTTCAGTATATTTACTTCTATCTTATTGCGATATTGCAACGTTCTTTCTAAAGTATGTCATTTCGGAAAATGTATTATTTTGTTTTTGAAGTTAGGAAAGAAAACTTTCTTCTTCTTTTAAACTTTGGTAAGATTTCTGTTGGTTTCTGTGAGCAACAAAATTTTTCTTATTTTTTCTTTTGGCTTATTTTTGTGCACCTATCTTTGGGGTTGCATTCGAATGTCCCCAAGGGGGTGATTTACCCCTTTTATGGGGTAATCAGGGCTTTCAATGCAGACCAAAGTGATATGAATTGGCGCGACCACTTGGCGATATCTCGCCAAGCTTTTGGTCACCAAGTGTTTGACGCCAATTTGGCGACATATCGCCAAGTTGGCAATAAATTTAGCGAAAAAAAAATTTTTTTGGGTTCAATTTGGCGCTATTGGCGATATTTTGCGAAAAATCTACTGAATGATGTTAAAATCGGCGATATTTAGGAGATTAATCATTGTAAAACATTTTTTTGCATTGTTTCGTGGCAAACTAGGGATGCAAATGTTTGAATTGTTATCTTACTCACTTCAAGCACTATTTTAGCACTTAAGGCATCTACTAAGAAATTTACACGTAAAAGGAAGTAGTGTAGGGTCCATACCAAATTTTTATATCATACTTTGAAGGAATTATAGTTGAATTATAACTAAAATAGAGTATTTTTTTCTGCTATATCATTTTTTTACAAATGAACTTTTAATTTTATACCACGGGCAAAGCCGTGCGGGTACCGCTAGTAAATGAAATAAAAAGATAATTTTCTGCCAAAATAAGGTCAAAACATCGCACCAAAGAGGTCAGATGGAGATCATTTTAATTTTAAATAGCTGATCGCTCTACCCAGAAGTAATCCCAATTTTTCTCCAACCCTAGCTATCTGTTTGCAGTTCTAAGTTCATTCCGCTAATAATTGTTACTATTTCCTTTACTGTCTGTTTGCGTATTGTGCGCCTGGGAGCCACGAACGCAACCATCTGAAAAAGGGGTGATAGGTTTAGGATGCGCACACCCCATTCCTTCAGCTTTTGTTCGCTTTCTACTTGATCGTTGCTTTTCCCCCCTATTTCGAGAAAGTCCGAAGAGACTTAGCGCGTGCGCAGATGAAGCGGAGGTCGCACGAAAAAATTTTAGACAGTATGTTTAAGTCCATAGCAGGGAGAAAAATCCTTACTCTGTACTTCAAGAGAAATCTATAACAGCAACATCGCAGCAAGCCACTTTGATTTGCATATGATAAAACAAACAAGCAGAACCATTAAAGCAAAACAACTCCTTTTTTTAGTTGTTAATTTCTTTAAAGAAACCAACAAAAAGTGCTACATTTTACACTTCAGATTTTTTGCTTGCCCGAGCATCGCAGGGCCAGGCAGGAAGTGCGGACTTTTTTTTTTCTGCAAAGTTGGCGGATAAGCTATTCCCTTCTTTAACTTCAGAAAAGGCCCAAAAGTTATGGACTTTTACACAGAAATATGCTATGCATTATTTTGAGTTCAGATTTGCTTTTTGAATGCATAATGTGTGAAATGTACGTTTGTTTGATCAGCATTTTGTGAAGGGTCCGTTTTGCTTGATCGTATTTTTGTGAAGGGTCCGTTTTGCTCGATAGTATTTTTGTGAAAGGTCCGTTTTGCTTGATTGTATTTTTGTGAAGGGTCCGTTAACGGACCGAATTTCCTCTGGCCAGACCCCTGGTATGTGTTGTGTTATTGACTTTTTCTTAACTATTGCAAACATTATTATCATTTTTACCTATTGTTTGGATTATCGGTATATACTTTTTCGTGCCACCTTCTTTCACAAAAAATCAGGAGTTTACTGTGTTAAGAACTTAACAGTAAAAAAAAATATCTTCAAAATGATGGAGATACAGCCGCTTATCTGCTTAGAGCAGTATTTGACCTTTCACTGTTAGATAAATGAGAAACCTTTTGCAGCGCTTCAAACGGAAGTAAAATTCAAATGTTACACTAATGCTCCGAAAATGTTAAAACGAGGGTGAACTTTTAAGGCATTAAGAAAATTGCACCACCACCCAGACAAGCAAGAGTTAATTAATGAACCAAGGAGCATTACTTTAACTCTCTCAGATTCTACGTTTCGTTAGATTATTTCGATAAAAAAGGACGTTGATTTAATTAGAACCGACTTTTTCCTTTGAAAAATTGCGATAAAAGAAAAGAGGAGTGCAAAAAGAAAAGAGATTTCACGCTCTAAGGGCTGGGAGACAGATTGTCGATAATTCCAATTGACAAGTACATACTTTTCTCTACCTCTGCCGAACTACTTACAAGGGTCTTAGCAAGGAAGAAATGAAGTAATTTTACATTGACGTATTCTATAAGTTTTTTCTTTCCTTTTTTTTTTTTTTACTTTTAGGAACAAGGTAAGAATCATAATTTTAATGTTCATACTTTTCTTGAAAGTTACAAATTTTAAATATTTCTGACATTTTCATCGGTAATTTTTTAGAAGCTCATAGTTTCTATAATTTTCAAAAAGTTTAAGTGAGCAACCGTTAGGGTTGATGTTTGTCATATTTTAACATACACAAAATTATTTTAAGTGTAGTTTTATGCATTGTTATTAAAAGTAACATGCAATTATCAACTGATCTGTCATTACAAGATAGTGTGCTTGAAAATTTCCTTTCTTTATTTTTGCTCTGGTGAAATATAAGGCCATTGCTATCGTCCTTGTAATGTGTCAGTTCAGTCAATTAGCCATTCTAAATTTTGTTGAATGTCCACTACAAAATGAGCTCATAACCTTAATTTCTTTGTCAAACTTTAATGGAAATTCAGCCCTATATTTTCACATTAAAGAGTAAAAAATTCTGTAGAAAAAATCAGTAATTTTGAAAAATTAACCAATTTACTTCGGTGCAAGAACATTGTCAGGTCTGCAAATTTGCAAAAATTTAAACTTTCTTCTGTAAAAATGTCTATAAAACCCATCAAGGATGTAGGAAAACTAGTCCAAGAGCACGTCGAAAAAACAGCAATTAAAGACGTCTGGCTTAATATATCTTTCCCTACGGTCTTCAAAGCAGCATGACGGGTATCTGGCAGCCGAAAGTGGTTGCGGTTTTCACTGCACATCACACTTTTACTGTTGATAACTGATTTTTAAGTCATTTTTTTGGCAATTCCACGTCAAACCCATCATGAAAAAAAAAGTTTTTGACCTCACCATTTCCAATTTTAATAAAAAAAATGGTGTGAAAAACGCATATGATAAGATAAGTAATCCTGCCAAGTGCTAGATTTCTACTTCAAAAATTGCACGAAATACGGAGCTGTAAAAAAACGAAAACAGAACCAAAAGTTTTAAACACAACTTTTTTTTTTCTAATTATAGTAGACTAAAAATTCAAAAACCATTGTGACAGCAAGAAATAGAGCTTTCCATGGATAGATTACATGATATACTGACGACTGGTTTAAGTTCCTAATTGCCCCAAAATGGTTAAAAAATCGCTATTTTCAGCAGTAAAAATGATGCGCAGTAAAAAACAAAACCACTCTCAGCCGCCAGATACTCTGCATGCTGCTTGGAAGAGCATAGGGAAAGATATAATTAAAGAGCCAGACGTCTTAACTCGAAAACGTTGCTAGCTCTTAAACTATAATGCATCAATGAAAACAAAAGACCAATATTTTAAGGTCGCAATTTTATCTCTGTACCTGGTGCAATATTAAGACTTTAAAATATTTACTCAGGAAATTCGCCGATAGTTTTTTGGCGGTACCCAGCAAAACAGAGTGCTCAAAATTTATATTTTTTTTTCATATGTTTTTGTTGTTATAATAATTTAAATCGTTATTTCTACTTTATGTTCGATTTTTTTACGTTTTATATGAAAAAACAAAAAGAGATGAAAAATAAACAGATCAAATGTACTCGCATTATGTGTTTCCATTTTATTGTAGGCGTAACTTCGTGTTTCACAGCTTTTATTGCATTTATATAGGATTAGATTCAACGTCGTAAAAAGTAACAAGCATTATAAAATCGCAAGTGAAGCTATATAAAAGCACACATCCAAAATAATTTTACTCCGGGAAATTTTATTTCGGAGTTTCAACAGAAAATATGGTCGTTTCTTGTATGTGCTCCGTGAATTTGCTGCAGTAGCTCACGCTAAATTTTATTTACGTCAGACATCACGTATTATACAAGATTAAGTTCCTGAGGCGGAATCTCTTATTTTACCCATTTTCTCCACTCATCCGTTTCTTACTCAATTGTTTTCATCCTTTTCTCCAAAGATCATTACTCAAAGAGAAGCTCAAGAAGGGAAATCTACTTTATCGTAGGAAAGGAGAAAACTGAAAAATGATTTTACCAGTAAAATACTTTGAGCTGTGAACAAAATTGTATTTTTTCTTGCCATAATTTTCAATATGTATTCTTCCGCTTCAGTTTTAGAAGGTTGTACTGCCCCCCTCCCCCCAAGGTGGTTGTGTTTGAATAAAATGTGAAAAGTTCAGTCTATTTCGGAGCTTTAAATTAGTCTCTGAATATAAAATGGTCAGTCTGGTGAAAGTTGAGAAATTTAATTACATCAATTTATTTTTAGTTGAATGAAATTTGTGTGGTCAGCAGTGGAAAAAGAAATCTGAAAGATGATTTTACCCTGAAAAATACTTAAGCTATGAATAAAGTTATACTTTTTTCTACCATAATTTTACTGTGCATTTCTCTGCTGTAGTTTTTGAAAGTCGTTAATTATTTTCAAATATGGTCCAATAAAATTTTAAATTGGTCTACTTAGTCAAATTATTTCCATACATATAATTACTTTCGAGATGTGAATTAATTGGTTAAAACTGTGTTTGATAATACTCTCAAATTATCCTTTGTTACAAGTAATGGGTAGGATCAATCTATATATATATATATATATATATATATAGATGGATGGATGTATATTTGTTTATATGTATGTTTGTTCCTTATACAAATCCACAGTTTTCATCGGATTTTCAGTAAGCTTGGCACAGAGGTTCCTTGATGCACTAAAATTTAGATAGGCGAGGTTTTGAAATCAAAAAAAAAAAAAAAAAAAACGAAAGGTTCAAAATTCAAATTTTTTTTCTCAAAATGGCCATTTTCTTTGAATTTTGAATAGATAGAGTAATAGAGATAGGCCTTTAAGCATACAAATTGATAAAATTTAACACATTTAAACAGGAGAATTTTCCAACAAAGATTACGATTAACGATGAATTATCAATTTAAGGCTCACCTATTTCATTTGAGCATGAAATAAGTTAAACATAATGCAATACCGGGCAACGCCCGGTAACAAGCTAGTAAAGAAATGAAAACACTGAAAATTGATTTTACCCAGAAAAACACGTAAGCTGCGAAAAGAATTGTATTTTCCTCTACTATTATTTTAAATATGTGTTCCTCGGTTTCAGTTTCAGAAAGTCGTACTTTTCTTTGAAGGTTGTTTCAATAAAAGTAAAAACTGGACAATTTAATTGATTTTTTTTGCATTAATCTGAGTGTGATAGGATTATATAGGTCAACATTGTGTAATATAATTCTGTCAAATAATTTTATAATAAAAGTAGTTTGAGTGACCAATAAAGAAAAGATAAAATTAAAAAATAATCTTACTCAGTAAACTTAAGCTGAATACGAAATTGTATTTTTCTCTGATATGATTTTGAACATAAGTCCCTCTGCTTTAGTTTTAAAAAGCTGTGCATTTACCCCTCGACGTTTACGTATCAATAAATGTTAATAACTCGAATCTACACTTCCGAATTATTTCGGCACTTTTAAGCATTTTTATTTTATGGTTAAAATTGTGTAAACATTTCAATTATTGTCAAATTATTTTTGGTTTAAAGTAATTCGTACTATCAATAAAGAAATAAGAAACTGAAAAATGATTTTGGGCACAAAGATACCTAATCTATGAAAACAAAATTGTTTTCTTGGTCGTAATTTTCAATGTGTATTCTTCCACATTAACTTCTAAAAGTTGTACATTTTTTTTCTGGCGGCCATAATAAAACTAAAAAGCAGTCCATTTAACTAAATTATTTTCGCATATTCAATTATTTTGATGAGCATAAAAATATTATTCTAGTGAAAATTGTTTTTATTTTTTTAATTGTTTTTGTTGAAAGTAATTTGTGCAATCAATAAAAACGAGAAAACTCAAAAAAAAAAAAAAAAAACCACGAAAAGAAACTTAAGCTGTCAACAAAATTTTTTTCTCCGTCATAACAGTTGATGTACATTCTCTCACAAAAACTCGAGTCTCCTTAACCAAATCATTTCAGTTCAGTTTAAATTATTCTCCGAGTGTAAGCTGATTAATTTTGTTAAAATTTTGCAATACAACTCTGTCAAATTATATTTGTTGATGTATCATTAATAACAAAATAAATAAGAAAAGTGAACAAAATTATATTTTTGTACCACAATTTTCAATGTATTGTTTTCAGCTTCAGTTTTTGAAAATTGTAAATCATTTTCCGGTGTTTCAATAAAAGTAAACAACTGTAGTCTGCTACTTAGTACTTTTTCGGAATTTTTAATTATTTTCTTGGTAAAAAACATATTAATTTGGTCAAAATTGTTCTGTGTAATTTTGCAAATTACTTTTTGAGAAAACACTTTCTGCCATCAATAAAAAATGAGAAACCAGAAAAATGATTTTACCAGTACTAGTAATGTATTAAAACTGAACATAATTGTATTTTCCTTTGGCCCAATTTTCAGTACCATCCTACTGCTTCAGTTTTTGAAAGTTGCAAAATTTCCCCGATAGTTATGCTACAATAAAACCAATTAAAGTGAGCATAAGAGGAATAGTTTGGGAAAATTAGTTGTTTTTAACAAATACATAGCTGTTCTTTTACTAATCAACGCTATTATTTTTGAAGAAAAGAGCAAAAATATCTAATGCATTTATAGATTTAAAAAATATCGAAAAAAATTCCAATGAATGATTTTATTTAACAATATGAATCACTTATGAATGAAACATAACAGTAATTTACACTCTATGCTCTAGTTGACGAAACAAGTCTGGAAGCGAAATAACGTCCTAATTTCAAAATAGGTTGCAGATCCTTATTGAATTCTTGAATAATGTCCGAAATTGAAACAATACTGATATGAGTTGAGTTTGACAGCTCATAAGATCTGTATATCCTCTCGAACAATTTACCCCCCATGCGTCTGGCATAAGCGACTAATTTCTGAACCTGCGGCAACACCTTTTCCTTGATGATCGGCCACACGTCATCCCGGATAGCATAAATAGTCGGCAAGTAGTCAGTTTCAATAGTGGCATAGATGCTTGGGGACACACTCTTGACGGCTTCTGCAACCATTGGTCTGACCTTGCGGTACAAGCTGACAGCAGTGACCTTCAACTGTTCGATGGAGATGGTGTGCACTTCTTGGACTGCTCTCTTGTGCAGGTGGTGCAGGGTCTCGTAGCAGTGGACAGATACTGCGTCTTGGCACTGGGATGTTTGGTAGTCAAAGGCTTGACCGGAGGGGCAAGACAGTGTTTGAAGCTCATTGTTTTCGCACAAGTGATACACCTAAGGAAAGATACGATAGTTTTAGTAATTATCCTCATTTATAATTCAATTAATAATTTAAAAAAAAAAGAAAAGAAAGAAAGAAATCTGCAGCACAAACAATAACAACATGGGTTTGGTCAATAAGTTGATTACAAAACACACACTGTTCATCCATGAAAGCCGCACCTAGCAGCAGACTTCCACTTAAAATGTGGTAGATGATAGATGGGTTGAGGGGTGATAACTTTCCGAAATCATCTGCTATATCCTTTTGACGCTTTTTCAACTAAACTATACATTTGAAATTAGCATCGTTTCGTGTTGTTTGATACGGTTCAAAATTCTTTATTATTCCTCCCCGTATTGTTCTCTTAATTAATACCCCTATTTTGGTAAGATCAGAGAAGACCTGACGCATGCGTAAATGCGCGGAAGGTTTTACCTAAGAAGCTCAAATAGTATCCCACTTATTTAAGACTTGTCGGTTTGAACTTGCTAATCTCTGAATGTATTTAATTCCGTAAAAGTTATAGAGTGACAATCAGCATGATGTTCGCATCTGTTATGCAACAAGTTGCATTCCTCAGATCAAATTATGTAGCATTAATGCAAAGCCCACATATTTTAATTTTTAAAAGTAAGGAAGCTCCTGGACCGAAAACGCAGGGACGTCATTTCAAGTTTTTACAGGGGGGGGGGGGCAAAGGGTCCAAACACAATACAATTTCACCGGAAAACATCAAAAACCACGCCCACTTAAATACATTGATTTCTCAAAGCCGGGGAGGGGCAATTGACGCCCCCTGCCCCCCCCCCCTGAATGACGGGCCTGCCAAAACGTAAGTACAACATTGACAGCAATTAGTCGTTATTTCATCAAGGGAGCGGGGGGGGGGGAGAATGTCATACACAGAAATGACATACACGTACTAGGATTGGTATTATTGGTTTAAACAGGAATCCTTTTCGCCCCTTCTTGGTTTAAATCTAAGTTGAGTTTCTGACATTGTCGAATCTGAACTCCAAGTATTAGTTCTTTTCCTGAGCAACTGTTTAAAGGTATTTTAGCATGCACGCACATTTATATGCAAATGATATGACTACATTATTATTTGCATTGAATAGTGTAACAAAGACTTATTGTTAAACAAAAAATGTTATATCAGTAGCAATTTCAAGTTTAAAACTTTTTTCTCAAAGACTTACTGCAATAAATGATTATTTTTCCACATTGCTGATTTTTGAACATTTTAATTAGATGATGAGAAAGATCCGTAAAGGTTATACTAACTCTTATCTTAAGGCATGCTTTAAAGCATATTTTAAGGCATGCCTTAAGATCAAAATAACCGGAAAAGATGGGAGTAAAATATTAGCTAGAAAATTTTTAACTTCAGAATAAAAATCATATCTCTCACTTTAATTTATAGTGCTGTTTAATTTCCCTATTCAATTATGAGCCAAAAAATAAAAAGATTACCATTTAGTTACTTTCACTAATATTTATTTCAACTGGAAAAAAGCATCCTCTTATGATTTTATAAAGCTGATTGCGGTTTTAAACGAAAAAATAAACTATTGCAAATGAAAAATTTATCAAGATCACGAACTCGCTAAAAATTTAGCACATGCCAAATTTAAATAAATTATTACAATAACTAAGTTCAAAGAAAAAAAATTAATCAATTTAGAGTAATTAATAAAATAAGCAGATTAAAGTAGCATTCGGTAAAATAGTTTTCAAGGGTTAGAATTATTGAAATATTTTTTTACAAGATGTAAAAAGACATTACATGCCATTTTCAACGAAGCTTGGGTTTGATGTAGACAAGATGCTCAAAACACAGGGCCGTCATTTAAAGTTTTTCCTGGGGGGGGGGGGGGGCAAAGAGTTGAAACACAATGTAATATCAACGGAAAGCATCAAAAATCACGCCCGCTTATATGTAAATACATTGATTTCTCAAAGTCAGGGGACCCCCCAAAATAATGGGCCTGCTAAAGCAGATTTTTACTAAATCAGCTATTAATTGTCAATAGTCAGGGAAGAGAAAATTTTTAATAAGTTAAGTTCCTTCAATCCACTCAATTTTGCCCCAATTTCCCAAATTGAATAAATAAGAACAAATGACTAAGCAAAAAAATCTTTTGATGAACATTTTTTGGAAGAACTGTAGAATCTCATTTGCGGAGGAATATACTTACATTTTGATTGCAGATAGTGAAAAAGACATGTCCTTACATTCGAACTACAGCACTTAAGGTAAGGGATTTTGAATGTTTTCCACATTCAAAATCTAGGAAAATCAGGTCCGTCATTTAGGGGGTCAGGAGGCGTCGATTGCCCCCCCCCCCCTGGCTTTGAGAAATCAATGCATTTACGTATAAGTGGTCGTGGTTTTTGAGGTTTTCCGATGAAATTGCATTGTGTTTGGACCCTTTGCCTCCCCCCCCCCCCTCCTGAAAAAACTTGAAAAGACGGCCCGAGAAAAAATATATAGATCTAGAAAAAAAAAAAAAAAAAAACTCCAATGAAAATTGTAATACACATGATCTCATGAGACTTGGCAAGAAAAAAGATGCCAAAAGCAAAATTGATGGGTCGGAAACTATTGTTCAAGGTTTCCGCTACGGTCGCATTTTCAGCCAAATGCGAAAATAAGAAATAAATTGTGAAAATGAAGCAAGGGCATTTTCGCTTTTTTGCTCCAATCTAATAAGAACAAAAAACAATGCAGGATCTGAGAGAGAAAGCAAGCATGGTGATATTTAAATCTTATTATAAATCGTAGCTAAAATGCTATTAAATTCAGCTAAAAACTCTCCAATAAATGAATTATTAACAATTAAATAAAAAAATTTGGCTTTTTTAACATGAAGTACAGTTTTAAATTTTCCCCATTTACTATGCATTTATTTATTTCAAGATGTCAAAGCTGAATTTTTAATTTAGCTTTCAACAGGAGATGAAATACATAGAGGCAGTTAGAAAGATAGTAGACAGATCCACTATCTAATAACCTTTAGAATTTTGCTAAAGCCTTGTCTCCAACTTTAGCTTTTTTTCTAAAGAAATAAAAAACATTGAAACTCAGCTTAAACTATGCTTGTTTTTAGTTTCTATATATCTATAGTAGTGGTTACGTATAAAAAAAAATCGTTATACAGGTACACTCAAATTCGTGCAAGCCATAAATGCAATCATTTCAAGTTAGAAAAAAATAATTCCTCAATTTTTTAAGCAGAAAACAAGAGGAAAACGCATAGTATTTTTAAAAAGTAGTGCAACAAATAACTATTTAAAACTGCTCACTAATATTTTAATAGTTTTATTGTGCTTGTTGGTATGAAACGGAAGAAACACTGAAAACTATTGCATGAACATGGTTATCTAAAATTATTATTTCAAGTGACTAATTTACCTTTTAGAAAGCTATTCTACGATTTGCAGTAACTTTGAGTTACGTAGGGAATTGGATGGTAAAAATTTTGTAGTGTAAAATTAATGCTGCAAACTCATAAATGTTTAAAAACAAAAGTTAAAAAAAGATTTCAGATATATCTTCATAATAATCGTTGTATACAATGGTTTTGTCAACTTTTTCCTTTCGTAAAAAAAGTAATAATTAAGTTTTCAATAAAAACTTTTTCCTCCGGCAGAAATTTTGACGTAGAGCAAAATTAACCGGAATAGTTTTAAAGTTACACTGAATGACTGCATTACTGACTACTGAGATAAATCAGCAGTTTGCTGATGTGGATGATACTTGAACCAGCAAAGCTCTCTTCAAGTTAAAAATTAAAAATACAAATGAATGGAACACAGTGATGAAAATTGAAGTAAGGAAATGTTGGTATTTCACCTGACATCCTGTAGAAACATCAGCATGGTAGAAGGTCCGTCCATCTTCAGGGCAGGAGAAAGCGTTGGCGGATGCGGCAAGAGCCATCAAGGTGATGAAGAAGTTGGCCATCATTCTGGCAGGTTTGTTCCTGTAGATAAAATTTCCTAATAAATTTTTGTGTATCACAGTGATCCCAATAGCTTCCAGAGTGTTTGGGGGCATCTTTCGGAACAGAAAATTGCTACTTTGGAGCATTCAAATGTGCTTTGGAGCAGCTCCATAAATATCAATTAATGATCCAATATAAATCAATAACTGTACAAAACTTCAGCAATTTGTAACTAAAGTTATGAAGAATTTCATTGGAAATTATTTCTCAAATATTTACTTGAGTATACATGCAATTATGCTTACGCAAATTATTCAAAACTCATGAACACGTCTCATTGTTCCCCAATTCAATTGTATGCATTTTTTTTTAGTTTTGCAAACTTTTCAGTATCATAAATGCTCAGGTCAAAAAAAAACTTTTTTAGGGGTAAAATACGCAGCTAATTGCATAAGAGCTAAAAATTGTCTTTTTTTTTAAACAAGCAAGTAAAACTACGCAAGAGTTTCATTAAATAAATGTAAAAAATTAAACCTTAATCAAATTCATCTTTCAGCTTAAGGGAATTGAAACAAATGGTAGGTGTTTGCAAATTTTAAAAAGGTTTTCACAGACCAAAGTTTCAAAAATTGAATTTTTAATTTGGATGAAGAAGAACGCGAAAAAGTATACTCGTCAATTGAGATTCGTTTAACATTTAGAATCATAAAATCAGGTTTATAATTCTTCAGATTTTTCTAAAGATCTTTATCTACTTGAGAAGAGAGGAACTGGGAAACGATATTTTTGTTTATTTGGCGGTGTGGTGGTGGTGGTGGGGGGGGGGAGTTTATCTAACTCATAGATTATTTATAATACAATAAAAAATATTTGAAAGGAGCAGCCTCTTGCAGTTAGTCGTAATTTCAACCATGTTCTTAAGCACACTGTACGTGACTTATTTAATTGTAAGAAAGATCAAATGGAAGTACAATCATTGATTAGTGTTTCATTTTCATTTTCAAAAGGAAGTGTCATATTTTTCGAGTTAGAGGAATTTTTTGAGAGAAAATTTTACCAAAGCTATTGTTACAGGGGAAAAAATCCAAAGAAAACAGAAAGAGTCATATCAAAATCCATTCTTTTCAAAGTCTTTTAAAAATTAAAAACGCTCCAGTCAGATAATTCATATATTTAATTGCATATAGTTTAGTAAACTAATAAATAGAATACCGTAGTTTTCAAACATAACATCAACACTACAACTTTCTTCATCAATTGCTCTCTCGAATATGCGAACGCCAAATCCGAAAACAACTGAAAACCAAAGGAAAGTTTCCAAATTTTTTAAAATTAATTTTTGTCAACTAACACAGTTTAATCATTCTGCCGACAATCGTACAAATTTAAATTTTTGCTTGACTCTCGCTTTATTTTTATTCAGTTCTAGAGAAATGTTTTGTTCGCCTTTCGTAGAGCTTTAAAAAAAACTATATTAAAACATTGTAATTTTGCTGTCTAATGTAGTTTGTCTTAGTTTAGTATTAACTATCGTTTAAAAAGAATACCTTTTTTAATTTTTTAAGTAAAAATTTAAAATATTTGTCGAATTTGTAAGAAAGTTTTCAAAAATTAAAAAAACAAATAGAAAAGAAAAAAAAAATCATTTTTTAACTTTTGAAAAAAAAAAAAAAAAACATCGGAATAATTTATTGAATCTTGCCTAGGACACATAGTAAAAACTCTGGATAAGGTTAAATATGAAGAATTTTAAAACTTACCAAAGCCTTGTTAGTAAGGTTTTCTGGAAATTTACTGCATTGATGTTTTAAAACTAGCCCAAAAATAATAAAATATAGCTATTAAGGTACATTCGTAAGGTACAGTCATAGAAAAAAAAAACGAAACACTTGCTCGTTTTCGAAGACTATTAACACTAGAGACACGTGTAATATGTTATTTTTTCAGGAATAATGTGTTCTATAAATTTCTACCGGTAAATTGTCGTTAAGGGGTCGTCTTCATATAAAAATCGGCATCAACTTTAAAATTTTCTATGAAAACCCACCTTTTTTATCGCATATTTGTGATCAGCAACATCATTTAACTTTGTATAGCAAATCGTTTTAAATTTGCTCCCGCCGTTGCTTCACAATTGAACTGAGAAAAAACCGTCCCGTAATGTTAAAAATATTTTTGATACTTGGGCATATAATACCTAAACCACGATAGGTACGGCAAAGTTTGTTTTTTTATATTAAAGTATGAACCAACCCAACAATAAAAACGTCTTTGACTTCCTATCAGATATAATTTTGATTTTTTTATGAATTTTGAAATTAATATTTGAAAAAATGATGATCTGGAACCATATAATATTTTGATGGAGAAACAATCTAGAAGGGGTTTCAAAGGAGAATCCAAAATGGGAGCTCAAAATATCCAGTAGTTTTTGAGATATGCTAAAAGAACCATTTTTAGGGACCATATACAACTGTGCAAACTGAAACAATAGCAGGGAATTTCTATGCAAAGAAAGAAGAATATGCTTTGCCACCAGTTGCAGAACATGCTCAGCGTTTCTATATAGTATTTAGTTTTCAACAGCTATAATATGTTGAAAGCTAAACGCTAATAAAACTGCTGAGTATATTTTAAAACTGGTAGACAATCATATTTTTTGTCCATTAGTCAGAAGTCTGCATTCATGCAACATGTAGCAATTCAGAAAACTTTTTACGTGGACACTTGATTTTCATTTAAAACTGTGGTGTCTCGGAAGGTTATTTGGAATAATTTGTAAAGATTAGACGTTTTTTTAAATTCTGAGCCACGGTTTTAACATTTTTGCCAATCCTAATACAGTAGTTAATATAAATACAAGAGGTTACTTTTAAGTTGTAACCTCTCTCCAAAAGGTGTGTGCTGCAACGGTTAGTGCGTAGCTAAAAATATGCATCCATCTTTGTTTAATCTAAAAGATAGAATGTTGCGTTTTTCCCTTGAACTCTACACAGTAGGGTTTTCTCTTCCAAATTTCAAAAAAAATATTATAACTTTAACAAAACCCGAGAATTTTTAATTAATTACGAAAAGCAAACGTATTATTGCGAGTAGCTTTAGGTAATTTAATCGAAAAAATATGATTTGTCTACTCTTTGTAAATTTCGACCTTGAAAGTAGCCTTTTAAATGTGATGGTGGTCCCTAAATCTTTGGTCGGTCATAACTTTTGTTCTACTGGTCCTAAAGTGATGCCGCTTGGTACCCAGCGTACTTTTGGCCCTCCGCACCTAATTATGTAACCAAATGTAGGGGTTCCTATTTGAAAATTCAGACTTTGAGTTCATTTCACTTTGTATATAGCCCCTTATCAAAATTTTACTCACATAGTTTTAAAGAAGACTTTAATCCATGTCAGAAGACACCTTTCTTTTGTTCTTGGCAAGTATAGCAGCCGAATAATTCAGAGTGTTTCGTTTTTTTTTTCTATGACTGTACATAAGTATTAAGGTACTCTTTGGTACATTCCCTAGATAACAGGGAAAAAGTACGGACTCCACTAAGTAGAGACAAAGTCTGAAAAATTTATAAAACTAAGCATTTTGAGTCATAAATCTTAAAAATAAGCAAATTTGACTTTAAAACTCATTTAGAAAAAAAATGCAAAATTTAATTTTTTAGTTTTTTTAGCTCTGCTTCAAAAGAATGTAGCAACAAAAGCTATGAATAAAGAAACAAAAATGTTGATTCGTCGTTATTTTTAAATAAAAAAACGCATAAAAATTCCATTATATAAATAATCAAGTCGTCGTTTAACTTAAGTTGTCTCGGTATCGAGCAATTGATTGTTATGTCCTATACATAAGTGTAGGAGTGTACAAAACGTTCCAGCTAGAACTAGTCCATTCTCATATCTCCTACCACGATTTTTCAGAAATGAAATTGAAGAACTTCGTTACAAAAAACAAATCATTGATTTTTATCTTCTCCCAATAGAGCGAGTATTTTAAATAGGTATCGTTTAAAGATAAGTAACTAAAGAAATAAAGAGAGAGCACTTTTTCGATAACACTAGCTTATTACCCGGCGTTGCTTGGGTGCTTATTAATACATCCTAATAGTGGTTCAAATAGTGTTCAATACAAATAATTGTAACAGTAATTGTTTTCAACTTATTTCATGATAAAATGAAATTGGGTTGAGCCTTAAAATAATTCATTGTTAACCATAATCTCTGTCGGAAAATATTCATATTTAAATGTGTTAAATTTTATCAATTTGTATGCTGAAAGACTTATCTCTATTACTCTATCTGTTCAAAATTGAAAGAAAATGGCCATTTTTAGACAAAAATTTCGAATTTTGAGCTTCTTGTATTTTTTTAAAATTTCAAAACCCCGCCTATATGAATTCTAATGCACTAAGGAATCTCTGTGCCAAGTTTGGTGAAAATCCGACGAAAACTGGATTTGTATAAGGAAAAAACAAATATATACAAATATACATACATCCATTTATATATATATATATATATATATAGACAAAGGAAAGTAATGAATATTTTAGATTATCTACTTGAAAAGAAAAAAGATCAATTGCGTGAGGAGAAATGAAAGGCAAAAAGTCAACAATCTACGTATGAGCTAATGGTCTGCAAAGGGTTAAAAGGGTTACTAAGATGACGATTAAAAGTCAAGAATATTATAAAAACACAAAATTTTCGAGAATTTTAGGCATGTCTTTCAGAGATACAAAAAAAAAAAAAAAAAAAAAAACTACTTTTAAAATAGAGAAAAATCTTTCGAGTTCAGACGGAAGAAGCAGTCAGCTAGAAGAGACAGGGAGAGAGCTGACGTTATTACAGGAGAAAAACAGTCTGGATACTTCTAGAACGACGTTTAATAGAAGACAATTGTATTTTTGATGAGTTTAAATAATTATAATTATTCCCTTGATTAAAAATCCCAACCAGATTAAGAGTTTCAGATGAAATTGCGTAGTATTTTGAACGCAAAGAGCGAAGTGATTAATAGCTTTAACTGCACAGCTAATAGCTGTTTCTAAGACATACGGAAAATTATATTCTCTTGATATATAGTGGGTAATTTTGCTTTTGCTAACTTGTTGATTCTTAATTACATTCAAGAAATGTTAACTAATATTAATTGGAAATAAACTAAACATTTTTTCAAAGTTTTAAAATTAAACTGGGCGATAGAATTGTTGATAAACGTATCAAATTATTAAAATATGCAAAAATGTAAGAAAAAATGTTTTATCTATTTTGTTTTTAATTATTGCTTTTTTCTCAATTATAAACAGAACTTGTATTTATAAAGCAATATAGGCACATGTCTTCGTGTATTTTATATCTTTTACTTAAAACACTGTTAATTAAAATAATGATTTTTATAAATTATTATTTTTATTCGTAGTGTTTTTTGTTAAACACCAATAATTTAAATAATAAGTTAAAATTCAAAAATTTAATCTCGGACGAAAATTGAAAAAAATCAAATGTTTCTATATCACCGATAAAGTAAATACGAATTTATATATTTATTGTATCAATCTGTAAGAACATCGCAATATTTTTTTGATATTTCTAAAATCAGAACTATATCTATCGTCCAAGAAATATTTTCTGTAATTCCAAATAGTTCCGCTCTTTCTACGTTTATAACCGAAGCACATTTAAAATCAGTACAAATTTCTCTTGCAACTTATTTTTGATATTTTAAATTTTACTTTTTTTCCGGTTAGAATTCACTTAACTTTTTGAAAGTATAAAAGCAAAGTTTTTTACATACAAAATGCTTTTAAAAGTTTTAATACGGGGAAAAAAATCCCCTAATTTAAAGGAAAAAAAAACCTGTTAAATAACAAAAGTGAAAGAGAAACCTAAACATCCTAGGATATTCCAAAAATCAAACAAATTCCTTATGACAAAAAAAGGCAGAAGATGCATGAATAATGCAAAAAAAAAAAAAAAAAAGCATAGCATTTGTCATCATTCAACATCCTAACTCTGATAGTGATTTTGTTTCCATTAAAAATATTTTAACTTAACGATCAACACTTATGACACCCTGACTAAGTTACCAAATATTTTGGTAAAGCTCAAAGGGTACAATAGCAAGCAAGAAAATAATATTCCTAATAGAAAGACTTGGTGTTGAAGACACTGCCGTATTTTTCGTAAATTTAAATAATTATACTAATATAATCAGTCGCTAGATTATAAGTCCCAACAAAATTAAGCTTCTTAGGTGTGAAAGCAAATATTTAAATGGTTAATTACTATATTAAAGGCAAGTAAACACTTTTATTTTCACCAAAAGAAAATTGAGCTCACTTTGAAATAGTAAATACTGGACTAAACTAGAAAAAGTAAAATAGTAAACTAATTAAATTCTTTTAATACATGCGAAAAAGTATAACTCTCTTGATATTAAGTTTTCCAAAGTGCGTGATTTTCTCTTTGAAAATGTATAATTTTTAAGTTTATTCAAGAAATTTTAAAACATTTAGCAGAAACGGACTGAATATTTTTCATATTTTAAAACTAAATTTTTGCTCAAAAATGATAGGTAATAGTTCATATTGGTATATGTTCATAAACGTACAAAATTTATAACAATCGTACTGCAATGCATTTACTACACACTAAAACCATTCTAACAAAATATGCCATACTTACCAAAAACAGCGACTAGATACAAAGAGAAGTTCTTGACTAGAGTCTGACAAGATCGAGAATTTCGCTTTCAGAACTGATTCCTCCAAATTTATAGCCTATCTTGGGGGGACAGGAGGGGGGTACAGATTCCTGGAATTTCAGGTATGTTCCAATCCAAGCAAGACGACACGTGCTGAGATTTCACCACTTGTTGACCAGTGACATGTGTTTGTTTTGTGTTTATCAGCTCACCTGCATAGAGGTCACCTTTTGTCTGTCAGTAGACAGAAGGGGTTGGGGGATCTTCGTCTGGCAGATAATTGCTGACCTTTCTGACCTCTAAGGTGTGTCACGCAGGCAAACTTGAATTTCCCATAAAAGCGAAATTAGTTAAAGTGATGTGTATTCTAATTTTTATTTCTTGTTATATTACCGAAGTTATTGTTGGTCTTGCTGCCTAAAAAAGGAAAAATCTCCAGTTTTAAGCTCACAATAAATAAATGAATACATTACATAATTAATGAAAGTCTAATGATTTCAAAATTGTGTTAACGTAGAAATTCATGCATACAAAGCGAAATTTTTGGGGAAGTAAAAAATGAGAATAGTATTTCGGAGTTGATAGAAACAAAAAGAATGGAGCTACCTATGAATTTATTTTTTGATTTATTTATTTATTTTATTTTTTTATTTATCTATTTATTATTATTATTATTATTGGGCAAAATGAAACTAGGACAAAAATACCCTTTTTTAGCTCATGAATCATGAACTGTATAATAAAAATTTAAAATTTTCGTTTTATAGCTCTATATATACAGACCGCGGACCCAAGTAAGCTGCAAAGCATATGTATGCAAATTTCATTTCGATATCATTGCGGAATTTATGTCGCATAAAACCAGGGCTACAAAATCAGAGTCGGCTTCGGATTAATTTTGGGGTAAAGATGTCGGGTTTGGTCAGTGGCGCACCTAGGATTGCTTCCTGGGAGGGGCTAAGTGGCCCTCCTTCAGAAAGTTTTCGAATTCGAAGTTCTAATGAAAAAAACTGCAGCCATTTTTGGTGAAATTAAGAAGGGGATTGGGGGCTATCTCACGGAAATTTCAAAATCAATTCCAAAAAACGTATTTTAAGCACTTTAATTTTTTCAAGGCAGTTTATCTTCATGTTTCTGGGAGGGGCTTAAGCCCCTTAGTCCCCCCCCCCCCGTGTGTGCGTCACTGGGGTTGGTCAATTTCCCACCAAATCTGCATCTGCCAGGGCTGTGGTGCGGTGGAGTGTGGGGTCTCATTGGAAGTCCTGAAATTGGGATCAAACTGATTTTAGAATGAAAGAATTGGTGTGGAAGGATCTAAAGCTTCTGGAGTAGAATCTCTGCTATTGTTGCAATTAATTTTAACAATTTTATTTCAGTTATTTTTTATTTAAAAATTTTTTGTTACTTCATACTTGGTCGATAATTTAGTGTTATATAACAGTTAGAGGAAATAGAAAGACACAAAATATTTTCACCTATTTCAAAAATGAGGTTTAAAATAATTTTTAAATGCATTATCGTATTTTGTATGAAACTTAAATGCAACTGATAATTAGAATATTATTTGCAGTATGTATTTTTAACACTGCATCAGCTTCACATTTAATAGGGGGGGGGGGGCTCTATTTTGTGAAGGTAAAATAATTATTAGAGCAATTTCTAATCTGCAGACAAAAGCAAAAAATAAAAAAAGAAAAAGAGGATTATTTTGATTTGAAAAACATAATGAAATCTAAAGTGTGGAAATAATACGTAATAAAGTTCCAAAACAGAGGCTATTGAAAAATAAAGGGTATTCAAAATAAATAGTTTGGAAACAGTAGTAATAAAAAGTCTTAAAGGCGAAGAGTAATTTTGTAATTAAAAATTAATAAATAAGTCCTAATCTCGATTTTTTTTCCTTTTATCCCCTTTTTCTCTTGCAAGTCATACTTCAAAAATTTATGTTGCACTTTGCTATTAAAAATATCAACTCAAAATTGTCATTTATTATTCACCAATTTGATAAAGAAAATTTATTAAGTAAATAAAGTTATTCCTAGTAAATTCCCTTAAGGTATTGACGTGAGGAGGGGGGGGGGATAGAGATTATATTTGGAGTGGAAATTAAAGCGACAACATTCAGTTTCATTAATTAATGAAGTTTGTAGCAACTGTGATTCTATACGCGTATAATTTGATTATCCTTTGCGTTTTAAAGATTTCAACTATCAGAATAGAAATCAAAATATCTCTTCGTCTATCCTGAATGTTATCGCAAAATTAAATTAAGTAATTCGGAATTAAATTCCCTTCTGTTTATCTGTGTCATTATTAATCGGAAAGATAAGCAAAATTCAATTATTGTTGACGAAATCAAATGCAAATCTTTTGTATTAAACAAAGAGAAGGATATAAAATTTAGTCTTTATTAAATGTGATTGCCTGTTGTGTTAGCAGGCGCACAAAGTGGGGAGTTAAAGGCCAACTGCCCCATAGTCAATAAGCCTTGGTTTTAGCTTGAAGCACCGCTTATACGTTTTAAAAAGGACTGTATGAAAAACGTACAAATGAGAAAAACGCATAATAGGTGCACGTTAATATGTATTGGATTCTGCTGGGATAGATTAAAAAACCGTATAAATGATAAAAACGAAAAAATATAAACTTATAAACAGTGCTGAACTATTACCAGTCCCAATATAGTACATTTTGCTTTCTATACATGAAAAGAATGATGTTACCCCCCCCCCCCCCGCCGAAAATTAATTTCTGACTTTGTGTTTAAAAAACTTGGACTGTTATTGATAATTATGAATGCAGTTTTATTTGCAAAAAAGTCTTCAATTCAAATATGATTTGTAGAGCTATTTTAAATACTGAAAAAGAACAAAACGGAACCCCTAATATAAATCTGATAATAAGCCTGAATTAATTCAAATCATTTACTTAATAACAAAACGAGTTACCAATTGAGTTCAAAAATAAGTTAACAACTTTCTATACATATACAAAATTTTAAACTGTATCGTAAATGTGGTGTATCGGAATAGCTCGACGAATCGGAACAAAAGTTCCCGATCACACAAAGAAAATTTCCATAAATGTGTAGTCAAGCATTTTTCTCTCTTAATCCTTTTTTAGATAAGTAATATCATGAGAAGTAAGAAAAATTGAACTTTGTCATTTTCTCAACACTTAAGGCTTATGAACAAGACTGCATGCGGATAGCTAAAAAACATTAAATTTTTATCGTCTGCAAAACTTTGTATGCCACTTACAATATGCTACTTTATGCACTGCAAAAAAAGAATGCTGTTTTTACAGTAAGACACATCTATTTTTATAGTAATAAACTGTAAAAATTGCTAACTTTGCAGTAATAAACGGTCGAATTGCTCATTTTACAGTACTAAACTGTAAAGTTGCTCAATTTACTGTACTAAACTGTAAAGTTACTAATTTTACAGTTTATTATAGTGCATTTTACAGATTTAAACTGGAACCTCTGCTGCCAGTATTATACTGTTGTTTTTACAGTATAATACAACTAAATTTTAAGGCAATTAACTGAAAAATTTCTAACTTTGCAGTAAGAAACTAAAATTGCTAGTTTTACAGTTTATTACTGTGCATTTTACTGTTTTAAAAGGGAACCTCGGCTGCCAGTATTATACTGCAAAAACAACAGTTCATTTTTTGCAGTGTATACATGGAACGACTGCTCTGCTGTTCCAGACTCCTCCTCCATCCCTCGAAGTTAATTTTTGGCTTCACTAGTGTGTACCGATGATTATAAATTCAGGCTTATTTATAACAGAATTCCTCAATTTAAATATGATTTGTTGAGTCATTGGAAATACTAAAAGGGAAAAAAAATCCCTAATATGAATTAAAAAACAAGCATGGAATAATTCAAATCATTTACTTAATAAGGAAACGAGTTACTCAATGAATACAAAAATAAATTTATTTTTAATAGAACTTTATATACATCTGCTAAATTAAAAAATATTTGTTCTATAAAAGTGGCGAAACCTATAGGTGGGATATGCAAGATGATTTCTATTGGTTGATATATTCTAGTGAATACCAGTATCTATCAATCACAGTAGAGCAGTTGATTTAAGCCATATTTTGCAACTTTTGTTTTTTTTTTCGAAGTAAAAGTCATATTTTTTAATGACATATTTAATGATGGTGCAAATGTAAATTGAGTAAATTGTTCTGCTTTTTTTTCGAAGTATTTTATTCCACTTATAAAGAACTCTATGGCAAGCAAAACATTTTTTTCATTGCCGTGACTTAACCGAAAATATCTCGTTGACACTACATTTACTTTTTCTCAGAATGTCCAATACAGTAGCAACATGTTAGAATTTTCGTAACTTTCTGTAAAATATTATTTTTAACATATATTACAAAGTGAAATAACCACCGATACAATGCAGTAACTCAAAGGTGCATCAAGTACAGTTTTTAAAATCCAATTTTGAAATTGCTTTTAACAAACCAATTTCGGCTTGATTTCCTCCAACATTTCAGACTCTGCGAAAAGCAGAACACCTAAAGTTTTGGTATCAAACAATAAATAAAATATCTTCCAAAATAATTTTCATTTTTAAATTTTATAAGCGTCCGTTCTTGCGCTATGGTGCATTATATTAGACCAGAGTTGCTGTATGCTATGCATGTGTCACATTTAATTTTACTGTTTAACCCATTAATGCCTGACATTTTCTTTTCCAAAAATATTTTGTATACTGGTTACAAACAGTGTTTAATGGACAGGAAAAATAACAAAAAAAATATTATGTCAAAAATAATTTTTTTATTAAGGAAAGAAAAATCGTCCTTTAAAAGTTACGATAGACCCCAGAGGGTACATACATTTTTTATACTAATTTTTTTTTTCTGCCTACAATATAATACAGTCGACGCTTGATATGACGACCGTCTCCGTCCTACAGAAAGCGGTCTTTATAGCGAGTGGTCGCTATAAGAGGTAGAACATAGAGTATACTGGGATACAGTTGGGGGTTTTCTCACCGGTGGTTATATTAGGATGGTCTTCATAACGTGTGGTCGTTATAACGAGCTTCGACTGTATTTAAATAGACATTTTATAAGAAGTAATAAAATCAGCAATTAACATAAACTGGAAAGCTGGGAATAACTTTGAAAACTTAGCTTTTCTTCTTGAGACTGCGAACGATGTCATTTTCGATAAAGATTATATTAAAACTGCTACAGAACACACTTTACAATGGTTTTGTCCTGCAATCTGTTAATAACGAATTGAAATAATACCAAGGTACTAATTGAACACTATTATTTTGTTGAAAGGTTAATTTTGGGGAAATTCAGACCCTTTTAAAGGGACGCTAGGCATTAATGGGTTAAGACTAATTTGCAATTTTATGTTTACGTTTTTGGACCTCAGTTAACACTCTATTTCTTTCAAACGTTGTTTTTCGAAAATCACAACACTTAAAAGTTTACTTTAATGCTGCAACAGAGAATTACAACAAAGAACATCATTCATTCATCATGTGTAACACTATATGCAAATGCAATAATAGAAGAAAGCCTAAGTCAGTACATGTACGAAAATACTCAGGGGAGGTGTGAACGGGAGAAAAGAGATCAGGTTAAACTTTTACACATGAAATAAATCATTTAAATAAAACTCTTTTTATCTCTAAAAGCTCACGGCTGATGCGCTTAAGCTTATCAAATGTCCCACTATTAAAAAGAGCGCAAAAAATCCACGAGTTGCCCACGACAACCATTTTCTAAAATGATTTTTTCCCCCTGTTCTGAAATTGTCCTTAGGCCAATCAGTTATTGCGTTTTTCACACAGTCAACTAAATACTTAAAATTCTCCCTAAAAAATAAATAATGAAAACTGCTCTTTTTTCTTGACAAATTAAACTTTTCGCAATCAAGGATTACAGTTTGAAAGCATAAGTGCAGTTATTAAATAATTACACAGAAAAAATATAATAGAAGTAATGACTGAATTTTGCACGTTTTGGTGCTGATTTCAGAAGAAAAAAAAATGAAGAAATTCTGTCACGGCGGGAAATTTTTTGTAAAATTGATTTTTATTTTTGCTGAAATTTCCCATCTTTCTCTCAACAAGTATTCTCTAATACAGTTTATTTGGAAAAAGTAGGGTAAATAAAAACATTTAAATAGAAACTTTTTTTGTTTTTTTTTTTCTGTTTTAAATTTGTTTCAAACTTTCTTGCACACTATTCGCTCCTCTTGCTCAATCGTCCATTTTAAGTGTGTTACACCTTAATGAAACAGATTATAATAGTATGTTGGGGATTTCTTTAAAGAATCTGAGCCATAATTCGACGCAGAAAGTTTAAATTCAAGAGAACTTTGACTTTTTCTTTCTCCCAGAGGAGTCTCGTGCAATTTGGCAACAAGGTCATCCCATATAAAATCAACAACTTTTCTGAAATTGTTGTGCCGTATCATTTTTGATTTTGATAAAATTTAGTAGGCAATCTGTATCAATATTCTGTACACCCAAACTGTTTTTTTTTCTTCTTAAACTTTTTAACTCTCATTCCTGAGATGTAGACATTTTTTTTGCTCCACGGATGAGTAAAATTTGGCATTTTAGGTCCTTCTCTTCCATTTAGACCAATAAAAAGTAATTGATTGCAGAAGAATTAATATGTATCACCAAAAATATATTTTCTATTTTATTTGAAAGAAAACCAGTCCACTTTTGCCCAATAAATTGTTCTTGAGAATATTTTTCGACGGCAGATTTTAGCAAAAATAAAAATCAATTTTACACGAAACTCTGACATTATGGATAAAAATGTGGGTCACATTTGAAATCAGCTCACCAAATAATATAAAGATCAACAAAAACTTTTGTATTTTTCAAAAAGTTTTAATTTATCAGGCTTGTGTTAACGTTATTATGTAAAACCTTTTTTGAATTATGAACATTTTTCTGCATTCAGTAAATGATAACCGTAAAAAAAGGTGTGAAAGACCTGCTGATAACCGGAAGTTTACTGTAATGCTAAAGAGTCAGAGTTCGTAAATCTGGTAGAAACATGTTGATACATATGTCCTCTACAGAAATTAATCCTTCCTTTCCCCTGGTTTTTGCACTTGACGAATTCGTGAATTGAATACAATCAAAGTTCTAGAAGAACGTTCTTCCCCTTGAGTCTAAAGCAAGGGCGGATCCAGCTTCTGGTTAAGGAGGGGGTCATTTTCGGAAAGGGAGGGGTCAAAGTGCAATTTTTGTGCAAAAATGGGGGGTTTTGGCAGTTTTTTCGTAAAATAAGTCCAAAAATGCAATTTTTTGCTACATTTGGTCGGTTAAGGGAGGGGTCATGACCCCCATGACCCCCCCTCTGGATCCGCGCCTGGTCTAAAGCTCTCGTGGACTGATAAGGCATAACAATATGTGCTCCTCGCTTCTATTCTAGAAGCTATTTTCTTTGGAGTGAATAAGGAAATATTTGGCTGTAAAGGGGCTTTTTCTTGAATGAGCAACCAGCCAACAGGGGACCTTTTGTCAAGAATTGGAAGGATTAGGAGGAAGAATCAGAGACAACTGACAGGTCGATCAGATAGGCAAGCAGTCTTGCTGGAGTTCCTTTATCGTATGTAGATAAAGGATTAGTCTCAGATAAAGGTCAGCCATATGAGTAATTTGAGGAGATGTACAATCGATGAAGGTGCGTAGTTCGAATCATCAACACTTGACAAGTAGATTCGAGCATGTTCTTATATTTACACTTTATTCTAAGGATAAAAACGATTGATTGGCACGTTTTCCAACCATGGATTCTCGTCTCAAATGCGATTTGTTTCTTTTCTTTTTTTTTATTGTTTTAAAAATATGTAAAGTTTTATTTATCATTTCATACACACGCAAATACTTATGGGTCGTCACTGCAAGTTTACTTGCAGATTTCTGAGTTTTTTGTCAATTTTGTTTTTCAATTTTTGTCAGAATTATTGCTTTACATTACTTTATAAGGTTTCAACTTTAAAAAGTAGGTAACAGCAGAGCCTAATGTTTAATGATTAAATCTGAAAACATGTTTGAAAATGCAGAAGTGCTCGAATTGGCAACATGTTACTCAACTTAATATTAAAGTATTATATTTATAAAGTCAAGTGACAAAGGAAAACTCCTCATTAAGGAGTAAATGTATCTTGAAGAAGGACGAAAAAACTTAAAACTAATTAACTACTATTTGATAACAGAGGTTACATAATGTTGATAAATCCAAATATCTGTTCGTTAAAAGATTATCAAATCACTGGGGGAAAAACTACTCTTTTAAATTCAAGCCCTCTTTTAATATTGAATTATTCTTCAGAAACATTGCTTGGTTGAGGAAAACTTTGTTAATATAGTGTGGTAACAGAGGTTGCCAGTAACTGAAGTTACGATTTTAAAGAACAAAAAATCTTCTTTCGTTCATCTAACGGCCTTATTGTAAGAAAGTAGTACAAAATCTTTATTAGTCAATGTAATCAAAATTTTAAAAAACTATTTTTGAAAGTATTTAAAAGTTGATAACAGAAGTTACAAAGAGAAAAAACGCGCACCTCAAGAAAATGTTTGGAAATCCACTAAAACTGATGCTTCAATCTAATTTTGCAAAATGGCTTTTAAGGCTTATTTTTCACTGTTTACAAAAATCACAGACAATTTTTTTTTTTTTGCTCTTAATAGTTGAAAAAAAAATCTAATAAATATTTTTATTAGATTTTTTTAATAAGGCATATTATGCACAGCACAGTATTTCTAACTATCTCAAAACAATTTTACATTGTAATAAAACTATTACATATTTGCAAAAACTGCTAAGGTCCAATAAATTTCATCCCGAAAAGCCAAAAAATGCAGTTTTAACTTTTAAAATTATTTTTTTCTCCCATTAAACTTTGTTTTTGTTAGGGTAATACGTATTTTATTAGCAAATTTGTTGTATTATAGCTTAGCAAAGTCATTGAGTCAAAGCACAGATTACTTTTTTTTTTTTTTTCAAATCATTTTCTGGACATCAAATCTGCAAATAAATTTGGAATGACCCTTACATTATGTTTTAGTGTTAGGATATTTTTTACAGCGAATTTCCTTAGATGCTTCATCAAATTTTTAGCTGAAATTATTATTTAAAAATGTGTGTTCGATAAACTGAACATATTATAACTCTTAATTTTTAAACACAAACTTGAAATTTTGTTTATAAGATGCTCCTTAACACTGTAATCCACCAACTAAAGAAAAACATATCAGAAAATGATTCTAACTTGTGAAAAGGATTGCATTAACAGCCCGTTTTTTGTATACATTGTTGCCTTCATAGAAATAAGCATACTTTTATTTAATGATATATACAGCAACTGCTCCTACAATAGGGTGTAAATGTTATCACTTGAATATATTTTGATCCAATAAATACTTCTTTAAACACGACAGTCCTAAAAATTAATGATATTGGCAAAAATGTAAGGAGAGAACTTAGCTCTTTTTCTTCGACAATAAATAAATGGAGTAAAATATTCTTGACAATTTCTCAGCCATATTCGAAAGACTTGATAGTAGAATTAATGATATTTTGGCAAATTACCAAGAGGGCTGGTAAAAACTGACATCAGCTTTCAATAGAGACTTCGAGTTGTTGCCAACGAAAAATCAAAACACAAACTAAATTCCAGAATTTTATTAAATGGGGGAGATGAGAGATAAATGAGGAAAATCCTGGCTTAATAAATCATAGTAATAATCAGAGCAATAATAAATCAAAACATAGATGGCATCATTTTTTTCCGCGAAAATATTTTCTCATTTTTTCCCCTTTTCTCTGAAATGGGAGTTTGAACGATGTCTTGGAAAATATGTTTTGGAGTTTAGAGGTTGTGTAAGAAAAATTGTGCTAATTATTTTCTTGGATTCGTTTCAAATACTCACTCACTTTTAAGAACAATTCAAATTCGAAATTCCGTGACTCGTTTTTAAACATATTTACGTGTCGAATTATCTCGATTGATATAAATCGAATATTTTCTCCATGTATGCAGGGCCGCCGCTACCAGCGATGGGGCCTGGTACCAATTTTATTGCCGGGGCCCCCATGCATCCTCCCCCCCCCCCATTGCATATTTTCATGCCATCGTTTCAGCACATTTGTAATTGTAAAAAAAAGGAGAATTTTTTTTTTCGGAAACTTTTTTTTTTAGTTACGAAAGTGTGCATCTGATTTTATTTTCACGTTATTTGTATCGCTAGGTGATTTTAAAAAGCGGTACATTTTCCTTTGCGTAAAGCGTGTTTCATTCATTAGTGTTTGTACTAGCAATTGTTTCATATTGAGAATCGGCAATGGAAAGCGAGATTTTTTTTTCTTTTGATGAAATTAATGACACTATTACTATAAAAACATGTTCATAACCTTACGGGCCCCCCAAAGCTCCGGGCCCCGGTACTAGAGGTCCAGTATTCCCCCCCCCCCCAAACGGCGGCCCTGCATGTCTGAAGTAATTTCCTCCTTCTGTTTTTCGTAAAGGTCGTCCATAATTGATATCACTCTTTGAGGAGGGGAAGGGAGGTTGTGAGATTGTGACAATTTGTGACAAGGGGAGAGGAATGGGGGAGGATAGCAGATTTTGACTCAGACTGATATAAAAATATTTATTATAGCTCTTTGTTTATGCATTCTTAACATTGCGTGTCATGTGACAAGCAGAGGGGGAGGGAGATGAAGTGTGCTTGCAACACTTTGTGAAAAAGGAGAAGAAAGAGAGACGTCAGATGTGTGTGTGGGGGGGGGGGAAATGGTGAAATAATTTTTCCTGAAATTATTTCACCATTTTTCCACCCCCTTTGTGATTTGAAATTCTTTATAGGAAAATATTCGTGTCCTGGAAAATGTTTTGATATTCTCAGTTGTTATTTTTCAGTTTTGTTAGTCAAAAAGCTGCAAATGAAGGGAAACGGTGGAAAATGATCTAATTCCATTTTTCTTCCTAACTACGATTACCATGTGAACTGGCATATTATTACAGACAATAGCTTACTGTGAGTTCAGGCAAGAAAAATGATAGGCACTGAGTTCATAATAGATGATAACTGGCAAGAATGATCGACTTCAAACTTAATATGCTTTACAATACTGAAAATGTTTCGGATAGACTTTGATCATTCTTTCCCATGGATCTTTCATTGTTTTAATTTAAAAGAAAAAAAATGGTAGAAGTGTTGCCCTATACTTCGATTTGTTTGCACCAAAAGATAAAAGTTTTATAACGGGTTTTGAATTGAAAATTTAGTTTAGCCAGGAGTTTGTTGGTTTTGAGTGGTAGAAAATCGGAAGAACTCATATCAAAGAGCTCGATGGAGGTAAGATAGAGTTTTGCAATCACATTAACTCCTCATCTTTTGGACTACTACAACATCACAATCAAAATTTCAGACTTTGTGGTTAATACGTTTCCGTTGAGCTACGCCGCGAACCTGGCGCTAAAGTTACAAGTTTCGTTTTGTACGTGAAGCGATGCGTGTTGATGCTGAGTCCGTGTCTGGTTTTGTTCCTCGGACATTGACTACCCAAGTAGCATCAACTCAGCGGATTTTGCTCGGCCGATCAATAAACTCCTCGTAAACTGATCCTGTAACGCACGATGACATCGTTCCGTTCAGTATCCGAGCACGGTTTTCGATGAGCTACTTTTCATCAGAAATCGATATCCTTCCGATCAACTTTCCCGATGAAAATAAGATGAGCTATATTCCATCGGAAAACGATATCCTTCAGATCAAGTTTCCCGATGAAATTCCTCGGCACGGGACTGTTCTGCTCTTAAATTGATCCAAATCTCATCGTATTCTCATCGGATTTTGCTGCTCGGATTCTGCTCGGCCTATGAGACATATTGGATCCTCGGCCGTCGAGAATTTCATCGGGTTTCGATGAATGGCCGATCATCGGCCGATGAGATGATGCTGCTAGGGTATAGTCCAGGCTAGAAGGCCATATACCTAAAATTTTTATACATATGAGATTTTTTTGGGGTTTCTATAAGAATTTGACCTGCTGATTCCGAATCCGTTGAGTGCCAGACGCTAAACCTTGAGCATTTTTGTCAAAATGGCGAAATCCAATATGGCTGCTGTAAAAGGTATGAAGCAAATTAATGGAAACGTGCGTGCAATGAAACACTTTATATACTTAAAAATGGTTGTACTTTTCAGTCAAAAGACAATTCTATTGAAATTTCATATTTATGAAAAGTATACGAATAAAAAAATTATCAAAATGGTAAAATTCAAGATGTCAGCCTAAAAAGTTGTAATGTTTGATTTTCAGGTATTAATCATTTTTTAAACCGGAATTTACGTGAAAATAGAATGTTTTAACAAAGATAAGTGCTTAAAATGGTATGCAGGGAGCATAAAAAATGATTTAGCCTAAAAATAACACTAAAATTATTTAGAAAAATTCCAAACTTAAGTTTTGGGATTTTGCCGGTTTAAACCAACTTCCTGCAAGAAACAAGTTTCTTTTGCGAAAAAGTTTTCCATATTGATACGACTTGCATGAATGCGAACTTCTCAGTGGTGTGAAACGTATTTTTAGCAACCAGTTGGAAGGTATATCCAACGTGTTTGTTTAGTGTTTCGCCTTCAATTGGATTATGTATTTTCCAGATTGACTTCACCCAAGTAAGAGTATGTGCAATCTCTCGATATTGTAGTTTTGGATGAATTGCAAAACGAATAAGCGGCTTAGCTATTTGCTTGAAATTTCTGCCTTAGCAGTAGCCATATTTGCTAAACTGCTTCAGGAGCTTTCATTGTAAGCCATAAATGTGCTGAACTGTTACCATCAACCTATCTAAGAGTTTTTGGGAAGTTTCCAATTTCTTGCCGTAAAGTGACTTATTTTAATTTGGAAGGTTTCTAAATTCTTTTGGAATACTACTGACTTTAACTAAGTAGTGAGTCATAATCACATCAGCTTCTTCATGAGAAACAAATAGGGCCCGATTAAGATACCACGGGGCCCTAGGCCAAATATATTTTTGGGGCCCCCTGTACTAAGGCTTTACAATTTTAGGCAATAATAAAGCAAATTTAGGCATTGACTACAGCAATTTTAGCCATTTGAGGGCCCCTAAACTGTGGGGGCCCTAGGCCATGGCCTAGTTGGCCTATTCAGTAATCAGGCCCTGGAAACAAAAGCTTGTTGAATTCAAACACCAATCTAATCGGAAAAGAATCTGTACCTGTAACAATTACACATTGACCTCGGGATCGAACACAGTCGGCTCACAACAAATTTAATTACTTGCGTCTTATTTGGTACTACTTTCAGTACGATGTCTCTTTTAGAAAGTGGTGATTTTTCATCACCACAGTTGAAAAACACAATAGACATTTTTCTCTTGTGTGGCTCGACGTTGGGACGTAGTACTAAATTTATCGCATCTCTCAAACAGATTGTGTACCGCTAGAATGGTTTGTATTTCGTGCTTAATAAGGTTTTCTATACCATCAATACAAATACTCAAGCAGCTGGCTTTGCTGGTAAAGATACTGCCCACAATGTTGCCCTTTCACCAGGAATGATAATTTCTGGACTACTCTTACCGCTTACCCTGAAAACTGCCTTTAGTTTTGACTCTAGTGCAGATTTATTTGGACCTCTTATATTTCACTCATCATCAAATAAAGCAGTAGGAAGAGGAGCCAGTTCATGACTAAATAATTTCTGCAAGGAAGCTTTCCCTTGATCACTCCATTAATTCATATACCATTCTTGTGTCTGGTGTATGATTTGAATCACAGATTTTAGTCTTCTTTGTGGTGAACGTAACCATTGTTTTAACCTTCTTGATGTTTAGTGGCATCCTTGAGGACACGTTTTGTCATATGCATGCCGCTGTGTCTTGCCAATTTTACCCGAGTCCTCTGCATTTTAAGCTCTATCACGACTTTACGTTTAAGTCTATATCACATCAAGAAAGGAAAAAAAAAAAAAAAAACTAAACACATTTTGTAGAGATCGTTGGTATAGTGATTTGTACTGTCTTTTGAAGTAGTAAAATGAAAAAGGGCTTTCTGTTAAAATAAAGCATCAAAATAGAAAACTTTGCAAATTTTTTTAATTAAGTAGTAACATTTTTTTGTTCTGCTGTCTCACAGGCATTTTTAAAAGAACTGCAAAATATTTAACGAATCTTCCAGATAAGTCTCAAGACTTTTTTCTCCTTTTTAGTTTAGTAACAATGTTTCGTTCGGTTGATTCACAGACGCTTCTGAAGTTATCACAAATCATTTATCGAATTATTTCATTAGCCCTAAGCATTTTTTCGCTTCTTCATTGGAAAAAAATAATTTTTTGTAGTGCTGTTTCTCATACGAATCTATTATTACCGGAAAATATGTTTTTTATTTGTCTGATATGTTTTAAGCCAATTTCTCTCTTCACAGTTTCACTAAAAACAGAGCGAAACACTCATGGAAAATAATGGGCAGTTATAGGCTTAACTTCTGTCAGTAACATACCTGGAAGAAATCAGGAAAGTTTCCTGCTAAAGTCAGAAACTTAGCTAAAGAATTTATAATGCTTTCAAACAAAAGTCAGTCACTTTAAGGCAATTGCCTTAAAGTGACTGAATCGGAAACTTGCAAAAAACTCTTAGATAGGTTGATGGTAGCAGTTCGGCACCTTTCTGGCTTACCAGGAAAGCTCCTGGAGAAGTTTGACAAATATGGCTACTGCTAATTCAGAAATTTCAAGCGAATAGCTGAGCCGCTCATTTGTTTACAATTCATCCTAAACTACAATATCGAGAGTTTGCACATACCCTTACTTGGGCGAAGTCAATCTAGACAATCCATAATCCAGCTGAAGACGAAACATTAAACAAACACGTTGTATATACCTTCTAACTGGTAGTTAAAAATACGTTTCACAGCGGTGAGAAGTTCGCATTCATGCAACTTGTATCAATATGGGAAACTTTTTCACAAAAAAAACTTGTTTCTTGCAGGAAATTGGTTTAAACCGGCAAAATTCCGAAACTTAAGTTTGGAATGTTTCTAAATATTTTTAGTGTTATTTTTAGGCTAAATCACATTTTTTATGCTTCCTGCATATCATTTTGAACATTTATCTTTGTTAAAACATTCTATTTTCATGTATATTACGGTTAATAAATGATTAATACCTGAAAATCAAACCTTACAATTGTTTAGTCTGACATCTTGAATTTTACCATTTTGATAATTTTTTTTATTCGTATACTTTTCATAAATATTAATTTTCAATAGAATTATATTATGACTAAAGAGTACAATCATTTTTAAGTGTATAAAATGTTTTATTGCACACACGGTTCCATTAATTTGCTTCATACCTTTTACAGCAGCCATATTAGATTACGCCATTTTGACAAAAATTCTCAAGGTTTAGCGTCTGGCACTGAACGGATTCGGAATCAGCAGGTCAAATTCACATAGAAACTACCAAAAAATCTCATATATATAAAATTTTTAGGTTCGATGACATTTCTATGGACACTAGCCTGGACTACTATGCAATATGCGCATCCAGTGATTTTCCACTATGCCAAAAAAATTCAAGGAACGCTGCAACAATTGATGTTGTGCTCTTTTTTCGTATGTTACACATTTATGAAAATTCATTCTTATGAAATTTCATCATTTTAATCGCAAAATCATTTATTCTTGTTGTAATAACAAGAAATTAGTTCCTATTTGTTTAAGGGAAACATGGGCCTACAAAACAGCCAAAATCTGTAAAAAATACGAAGACTTTTTTTGGGGAAATAATAATATATCGAGTACACTGAATCAAATGAAAAAAACCGCTCGTTGATCTGACGTTTTATTACGAAATTATAAGCGTTTAAAAAAGGAAAACAAAGCTTTTTTCGATTTAAATTTCTGTCAAACAAGTAAAGTCGTTCCCAAATTTTAAATTCTGCACTAGATTTGATTTCTTTTGTTTTTATTTTTTCCCAGCCATCTACTGTTTTCATATTATAGCCAAAAATGCTTAATCACTATTAAAATGTCTTTTGTGAAGCATTAAAATATTAAAATCTTGAAAGGAAAGTGAAATGTTATTTTAAATTTGTTTTTTTCGAAATGGAAAAATTTATATGATTATATACGATGCATATTGAAAATGCATCATCTCAATTTTTGTTCCATATGGTTCAAATTTGGTAACATATTACTTTTGTAGTAGTTTGATAAAACTGAGTATTAGGGCGGATCGAAAAAATTGAAATTTCCCGAATCGTTTAGCGGTAGTGCGGAAAAGTTGTGTACTGCCATCACTAAGATGGGTGAGAAATCTTGAAGCTCTTGGTCAATATCTTCATCCGCCTCAAAGGACCTAAAGTTCCGAAAATTGGACAAAAAATGACTAAATTACAAAAAATAATAAATAATACCAGATACAGTTTATAAGTTAGGGGTGAAGCTTAAAAGATGCTCAATGGAAACAACTCAAAGCATAAATAAAATTAGAATTCTAGGTTAATATCTTCTGCCGCCTCATCGGCATCAAACTTTGGAAATTTTGACGTATTTTGGAGCTTTTCTGAAAAACTGTTTACTGCTGGCATATTGCACAATGAGAGCAAACTAATTTTGGCATTCTGCCAAAAAATGTGAACATCCATATTTTCTGCGTGTGAAACAAATAGAAACTTTAAATAGGAGAACTTTAAAATAGAAGCAAAAAAACTATTCGACATATCTGCCTGCAAATGTGCAACTTTTAAAGAGTGTATCTGTCCGAAAGAAAAGAAAGTTCCTGCAACAGAGCAGGTGTTTCTTATTGATCAAAGAACTGAAAGAAAAATGTACATTGGACGTATTGATGTTCCAGAAACAAAGCGGCTCCAGAAGCGCCAAATGCGAAAGAATACTAATAGATCTGATAAACAAGCATCTTCTTCTCCTTCAAGCTACTTAGTAAAGAATGCAAGTGAAAATGAAGCAGAAGATGAGATGGAGGTGGAGACGGAGGAAGACAAGATGGACACCAAACATGCGTCTACAAGGCGAGCTCAAATGCGTTTAAAACTTAATAATACCGTTCTTGTCAGTCAAAGATATGGTGTATCGAACAGAGCCACGGCTGCTATTGCGTCGAGTCTTACGCAAGATTTGGGATTAATATCGGAATCAGATACGAGCCTAGTCACAGACAAAAATAAAATACTGAGGGAAAAATTTAGAATTTATAAAACTTTGGCCTTAAAATCAAATGAAAATTGTTACAGATTATCTGGCCTTTATTTCGATGGACGGCATGACAAAACTTTAATGTCAGAAACCGTTGAGGGCAAAAAGTTCCAAAGAACAATTGTAGAAGCGCATTACTCAATTGTATCGGAGCCAGGTTCTACGTACATGGGACATGTTACACCTAAAAGTGGTTCCAGTCATGACATTTCTAGTAGCATTTTCGAATATGCAACAACTGCGTTATTGAGTGATTTTAGCAGCCTTGTTGTTCTTGGATGTGTTGGTACTGTAGTGAACACAGGCGTATTTAATGGTGTAATTCGCCGGGCTGAATTGAAACTTCGAAAACCAATCCAATAGATTATCTGCTTGCTTCATTTTAATGAGTTGCCAGTCCGACATCTATTTGAGTTCATAGACGGCAAGTCAACTGGACCTACATCTTACACCGGAGACATTGGACGAAACCTCAAAGATTGTGAAAAGCTTCCAATATTTGCTTTTAATAGTATTGAATGTGAGTTGCCTAGCATTGATCACGCCACTCTCAGTTCAGACCAGAAATACCTGTTAGAAATTTTCACAGCCATTAGTTCTGGCGTTTGTTCTTCAGTTCTAGTTAATCGGGAAAAGGGAAAGTTAAACTTGGCCCGATGGCTAACAACTGCCAATAGAATTTTGAGATTATATATATCTACATCAGACCCATCAAATGAGCTGCTAACTTTGGTTGTCTTCATTCTAAGAGTATATGTACCATCATGGTTCCGAATTAAAATTTACCATTCTATAAAAGACGGAACTAGACACCTGTGACATTTTATCAACTCCTCTCGGTACTTGCCTACGAAGTATCGGGACGTAATCGATCCAGTTATTTCTCGCAATGCTTACTTTGCGGCTGCAGAAAATCCTCTTATAGCCATGTTAACAGATGAGAGAGTCCAAATTAGAGCTCTTGCAGCTCGGCAAAAAATACAGGCAAGAAAAATTAACTCAGAGGGAAACAGTGTTCGACAATTCTGTATTCCTGCTGTTAACTTTGGAGCTACCGACTATATAGATCTCATTGACTGGCAAGCGTGTAATGTGACATCGCCTCCAGTTCTCACAGACATAAATTCTCGAGATCTTCTGAAGATGATACAAGACAATAAGTCAATGGACAACTGGGTTTTTTTTAAATTTCCATCCCACACACAAGCCGTTGAGCGAATTGTAAAATTAGTCACTGAGGCCTCAAGGAAAACAGTCGGGTATCAGAACAGAGATCGATTTATTAGAGCAACACTGGAATTTAGAAAACTCATGCCAACATTTGAGACAAAATGATTTTAATCAATAATAATTTGAAAGTTGTATTTTTGAGTGGTAAAATAAAGTTCATTATGTTATAAAATGAGGTAAGTGTGATTTCAATTAATTTTATATTTTGCATTCTGAATTATGCAAGCAGTAAACAGTTATACAGAAAAGCTCCAAAATGCGTCAAAATTCCCAAAATTTTATGCCGATGAGGCGGCAGAAGATATTAACCTATAATTCTAATTTTTTTTATGCTTCAAGTTGTTTCCATTGAGCATCTTTTAAGCTTCACCCCTAACTTATAAACTGTATCTGGTATTATTTATTATTTTTTGTAATTTAGTCATTTTTTGTCCAATTTTCGGAACTTTAGGTCCTTTGAGGCGGATGAAGATATTGACCAAAAACTTTAAGGTTTCCCACCCATCTTAGTGATGGCAGTACACAACTTTTCCGCACTACCGCTAAACGATTCGGGAAATTTCGATTTTTTCGATCCGCCCTACTGAGTATGCATTAATGTATCAAAGTATGTTAAGGAGCCTAAAAATATTATTGATTTACTTTATGTAATATTTGCCACGGAAATAATAGATTTATGCAAAATTGCAATATTCAGTTCTTTCACTTAAAAAAAAGTATTTTAGAAAAAAGCAAAAATTAAAGCGCATGGAGCACTTTGAAATTTTAAATTTAAATTCATTTTTATTTATTTTTTTTATTTTAATGAAATATTTTCATTCTTTTTCATTTTTCACTTGATATTCTGTGCACTGATAACCTAACCTCTTACCTTCATGCCAAGTTTCATGTTTCTAAATTAATAAATGGGAAAAATAGCTTTTAAGTTCCACTCGCCCCTTAATGATGTATGCAAATACACGAATAAAGCGAAGTAGAACATCCATTGCATATATAAGCATTTTTACTATACCAACACATTTATGGGTTACCACAAAAATAAAAACTCTGGCTACACAATCGTAACTTGATCAGTGCGTTAGAAATCTCCAAATTGTAAAAGGATGCACTGCTTATGCCTTCTTTTTATCCAATACACACTTTTTACATTGCCAAGAAAATAAAACTCTAACACGTACATCGGAGCAGACAAAAGATAAATATGGATTACGCACATAAATACTTTCCACTTATTGAATTCCTGGAAGAACAGTGGTTGTAAAATACTTTTACAAAAATTGAAAATAAGCTCAATATAGCGAGAAATCTTGTCTGCGTCCGAAATTTAAGGAGCTGGAATAGCTGTAAATATTTTAGCAAAGTTTCGAAATTGGATCGAATGCGAATGCAAACCATTGGGTTTGCTTCCCAAAAATAAGCTTTGGAAAGATATAAATCCGTATCAGTTGTTTGCTCTCTTCGTGATTAGGTTTGATAAGGAAAATGCTTTTGGTCGTATCCACTGAGTGTTTACTTTACAGCATGTTGTATGTCTGTGAAGTGGAGAAATTCAGTTTGGAATAGCTAAACTGTAGTTCCAATAGGATTTAAACTAGTATACAGGGGAGAGGGAAAGCGCCGATTGAGACGTGTTTATTCTTTTTTCTTCTTTCTCTCTATTTCTTCTAAACCATATAGAAAATGACAAAAAACGAGTTTTTCTAAAAAGTTGATATGCTTCTTTTTGCTAAATTAGTTCTTAAATGTCTATAAAAGGCAGTGGCGAAACGAAAAATTTCACCAGACTAGGAAACGCAAAATCTAATGATCAAAATGTAAATAAAAGCAATCAGAATTTTATTTCAATTTTACATAGACAACAAAGAGTCGTAACTGCATAGAATCGAAAAAATAAATGAAAACGTATTTAAACGTGAAAAAATACTATAATTTTGATTATAAACGTTTAAGTTTGATTTTAAAGGGAGGGGCCTCTCTCTTTCTTTCTCCGGACTCGGGGAAAAAAAGAGACTCTCCTTTCCTACACCACTGTTAAGAACTACTAGGGAAGTTTTCTATTTCTTAATTTTATTTTTATATGATCGATAAAACAGACATTGACTTGAATATCATAAGCGAACCATGCACCAACTGATAAAAATACTTTAATTTTAGTGCGAAAATCTGCACAATGCCTTTGAAAAATTATATAAAATAGAAAATAATATAACAGAAAAAAAACACGGTTCGCAGAGCTCCGTCAGAGCATATATCTTATATTCCCGAAGAAAATCTCCTACTGACGCCATCTGTTGTTATCCGTAGTTATTGATATTTTTTTTTAATTTAAGAAGAAAAATTTTTAGCCCTGCATTTCAAATTTTTTTTATTTCAGTTCATTTACTAATGTACATGTAATTTTGGAGACGGGTTACAGTGCTTTCGCTAAGTTTTAAAGTTTTTGAACAAAAAAACTAAAATTGGCGAAAAGGCTTTAGCAAAATGCTAAAATGTCGACGGATAATAAATAAGTTTATACTTTTCCAACTGGGCCTCCCTATGTTTCATCCTGCTAAAAGCTAAATTCAAATGTTCCTGCTGACATTGTAGTAAAAAATTGGGAATTGTACTTTGCATTGAGAGAACACAAAGGTTTTTAGAACCCCAACTTATTAAGGAACATAATGTCCATTAAGACAACATATTGTTGAATTTATTAGCAGTTTATACATGTCAGCTCTGATTTATCATGAGGTTATGCTCAATACCACCATGATTGCTTTCTCTTTTAGATCATATACCTTTTTATTTTGTTCTCTTGTAATATTTGAGCAAAAAAAGCGAAAATATCTTCTTTTATTTTCGGAATTCAGTTTGTCATAGGCGGCTCGTACAGGGGGGTAAGAGCCAGTCAGGGGCAACTGCCAAAAGTGAAGGAGCTTTGCCCCCTCACTTTTCACGATTAAAAAGTAATGATTGAGTGAAAAATAATTTTTTAATCAGTGGATTGATTAATCCATTGTGATACCAAATGATAATTGGAATTTTGTTTCACGTTACGAGGCGTGTTTTTAAAGTAAGTACCGTTTTGATTTAAATAAAAAACAGACAGAAATATCCTTACAATTGTATTTTTACTCGAAAGCCCGTACCTTAAACTACTTCTGTACATAATTGCCACTAAATGTAAGGCAAGTATCAGGTCGTACAATCAGCTTCAAAAAACGTCCATCGGTTGAGATTGCCGCCGACTGTGAGGTAAGTGCGGTGTGCGGTAATTCGTTTTTTAACTGCAAAAGGGTTGAAAGCTACCGACATTCATCGCGAGGTTTCTTCAGTGCATGGTGAAACCATTATGAGCGATGGAATGGTTAGGATTTGGGTCCGAGCGCTCAAAGATGGCGACCCTATGTGCACGACGAGAAACGGAGTGGTCAACCTTCGGTCAAAAATCTTCGGTTTGTGCAAATGCAACCCAGATAGAGCATCCAGTGACTGCTAAATGTTTTGGTATCTGAAGCAGCCCCTCGGTGGCCAGCTAGGGCCACGACAATGACGTTGATGTCAGGCTGATCGTAATCCAGTGGCGGCATATTTCTTTGAACAGGGATTTCAAAAGCTGATTGTGCGATATGATAAGTGAATTTCTATTGGTGGCAATTATATAAAAAAGTAGTTTAAGGTATGTGCTTTCATGTTTAAAAAAATTATAAAGATATCTTTTCTTGTTTTTAATTTATACCAGAACGGTTCTTACTTTAAAAATACGCCTCGTATTTTATAAGTTTGGATGAAAATCAACCAGCCAGGTTGATTTTTGAGGTCATATCCCGCATTATTTAGAAGTCAATTGATCATCAATATTAAAATCTATTATTATAGCCAAATTGTAGCAAAAAATATAAACTTTAAAGGTGCTGCATCCTTACTCCCTCCTCCACCTCATTTATTTCTACCCCCTCTCCCGTACTTCTTTTGACCCCCCACTTGCCGCCTATGTCCTGAGCAAAGAAGACATTATTATTTTATTAACCATTGTCTCAGCACAAAAGAACGGAAAGACAAAATGCCAGTAACTAAGCAACTATAACCGTAACCATCAATACCTCATAATAATCTTGTTAGTAGAACACAGTACCTTTTGTACCACATAAATGCTCCAAAGATTTATAGTCACTGAAAGCTAAACTATTTCATCTTTTTACTGCATTCTTAAAGAGCTCATTGCTGCATAACTGAGACTTTCTCCATCATTAAATAATGATTTGCTGTTCTTATGAGAGAAAATTTACTCGCCTGATGTCGTTAAGGCTAAAGTGGACACTTTATTTTTTCAATTATTGATATATATGTCTAAAACTTTGTGTGAATTTTTCAGCTTAAAAATTCATATAAATATTTTAGTGAATTTTCATTTTCAGCTATTTTTATAAACTATCTGATAAAACATTAAATGCAATGCATAAATTTATGCATTAATGCCTAATGATTGAAAATCAAGTGGAAATTCAAAATTTGAAAGAAATTGTGATGCATGGAGCATTTTGAAATTTTGTTAAAAATTTTTTAGTTTAAAATTTCAAAAAAAGTATTCATTGTTTTTTCACCACTTTTTTATGCTTTAGATGTAGTTTATGTATAAGCACACAAAGTTTTAGACATATAGATAAATAATTGAAAAAAAAAAAAACATTTTTTGTGTCCGTTGTTGCCTTAAAGCAATTGTTAAAAACTATTTTGGTTAGTGATTGGTAACTTTGGATCGACAGGACGATCTTGAGCCCATTTTTCTGTCGATCGCGGCAAATCTGTTTTCGTCACAGCACTACCAATACAGTCGACGCTCGATATAACGACCATCTCTGTCTCACAAAAAATGAACTTTATAACGGGTGGTCGCTATAAGAAGCAGAAAATAGAATATATTGGGATAAAGTTGGGTTTTTTCTCATCGGCCGTTACATTGGGATAGTGGTCGTTACCAGTGGCGTAATCTAGGGAGGCATAGGGGGGCAAGTGCCCCCCTACTTTTTTTGGTCCAGGGGCAGAGTTATTATTTTGCCCCCCTAGTTTTTATGTGAAAAATTTTTTTCAATTGTTTGTCAAATGATGCATACCTTATTTTCAAACGAGAAAAAAATGTAATTTAATAAATGTAACCATTGTAGGAAAAGACGGGACACAGAGACAGTCTCGGTACAAGGAAGCAACCTCTCTTCCTCATAGCGAGCCCCCACCCCCTGTTCCTCGGAAACTGCTTAAGCAATAAATAGGGTCTGATTTTATCCATAAGACCTCCCTAGACACGCATGGTCAAACAAGCGGCTCTGAAAGGACAAAATCTATTTAATTTACGTTGCTTAAGGTGTCTTTGAAAAAAGCAATTTGAACGAAAAAAGATGATAAAATTGCATAATAAAACAATACTTGTAGCTGATACTTGAAAGTTGTTTGGCAAATTTAATTGATGTTTCCCTTTTTCAATTTCTTTTTATTATTTTTTAAAGAAACATTTACATGACATTTTTTTAAATAAATGTTACAGTACAGTCCCCCCTTCCCCCTCGACTCTGTTTCAGATTAGCCCTCTCTCTGTTTTTACTTCCCCCTTTTTTTTTTAATTGCAACACTGACAATCCGTTGTAGTTATTTAGACGTAGCTGAAGCCCGGAACACCCACCCTAATTTTGTGCCAAATTTTCAACCTCCTACTTAAATAAAAAAACGGTGCTCAAAGCTCAAATAGTTCTCCAGTTTTTGTCAATTTCAAGGGTTTTTCGGTTGAGCGGCAAAAAAAAAAAAAAAAAAAAAAAATTACAGGTGTTTTGCTATCATTCCTGCTGATTCTTATGTTCAATGATCCCCTGAATCCTAATATGGCCACTCTTTTCCCCCATTGCCTCCAACTTTTCGAAAATAGCGCCCCATTCCCCTCCTATTTTCACCAGATTTCGACAATTTCATAAATATATTTTGGAGGGGAAGGAAGCATTATATTTTATATTAACATTCTTCTATAGGGCTAGTGAGGTGAAAAGTCTAAAATAATAAACACTTTTTGCAAGTTAGGAGACTAATGGGGGTATTTTCCCCTCCCCTCCCCCCTCCGTAAAATATTTAACATATCATCAACAACTCATTTTTTCCAGCTTCAAATTTGTACACTTATTTTTTTGGTGCAACATAATTCTCGAATTATTTGAACATTTTCCTCAGCAATGTTATTCACCATTATTTATTTATTTTAATTTTTTTCTTTTAATTCTGTGATTGATATTATATTTACATTCGTTGGAGCGTAGGACAAAGAATGTTAGAAAATAATCCCTAATATTCATGTTTGAAAAAAAATCCCTAATATTCATGTTTGAAAAAAATCCCTAATATTCATATTTGAAAAAAATCCAATTGTTCTGTACTATACTTGTTATATTTCACATTTTTATTCTTGTAATAACTTGCTTTTCTTTCAACTAGAATTTGACACGAAAAACTAAGTCAAACTAATTAATTCACCAGAAAGGTGTCACAAGTACTCTAACCCATTCTCTGCTAGTATTGCGTTTTCGCAACATTAATTTAATATTTTTTTCAATTATAAAATTTGTCAAATCCGTGAAAACAAATAAACAATATTATGTTCTAAAGCTTAAAATTTCACGATACATTTTTTGTTAATATATTTTCTTTTTTTCCTACTAAAATCCATAGACAAACAGAATGCATTTTTAATAGCTAAAATTTATTAACTTTTGCTAATTCTTTTAATTCTGTGATTTATACTATATTTGCATTCGTTGGGGCGTAGGACGAAGAATGTTAGAAAATAATCCGTAATATTCATGTTTGAAGAAAATCCTATTGTTCTGTACTACACTTGTTATATTTCACATCTTTATTCTTGTAATAACTTGCTTTTCTTTCAACTAGAATTTGACACGAAAAACTAAGTCAAACTAATTAATTCACCAGGAAGGTGTCACAAGTACTTTAATAAAACTGTCCTACTTGTTATTTCAATTTCCAGGTCGTTTATATCTTATAAGGTTTTTCCGAAGTTCAGATATTCCCAGAAGTTTTAATAGCAAATAAAGCATCTATTAATGTTCAATCTATTTGTTTTACTTTACAAAAAGGCGCTTAAACTGTAGAAAGTGTTGTACCTAGGTTTTTTCTCTCATGATTAAATGAAAAATCTCTTTCTTTTATAGGAACATAAATACTTTGTGGCATATAAGAGACTGGATTTTCTCAGATAAGCTCCCTAATTGACTAATAATAACTAATTATCTCTTTATAATCAGCAAGAGTGATCATAGATTTATAAAAAGCTTACAGTTGAAGTTTCAAACTTGTTAAAGTATTTTTAAAGTTTGATGTGCAACATTCTTTTTATTTATTTATTTTTTGTTTGTTTAATTCTTTGCCAAACATTTTTTCGCTTTAAAGTTATTAAAAAGAATAGAACTTGTGAGGAATATGTTGGCCAAAGTAAGCATGAAGTAAATATCTTTGCCTAAATTTCAGATTAGTTCTATGCCAGACCAGCTACAATAGTTTATTTTGTGCAATTAGTTTTTATAATTTAATTCATTCTTCTTGTGATACTGTTAGCCCTATTAGTTTAAAACTTTAAATCTTGCAATTTTTTTCTCTGCATTCCACTACTTTAAAAACATAAAAAACATTTTGCACAGCCCTTCCATAACTCTATTTCGGCAAGCGTAAGTTTTGAAAATCATAGTTCAACATGTAGACTAGTAGTACTGCAATCTACATTGTATGCTGCGATCTACTAAATAATCGATTGTATCAAAGGTGTTGCTATATAGATTCAAACGGTTAAGAAACTTTTCAATTGTTTGAACTAATATTTATGCGTTGGAAAATGAAAAAAAAAATTTCTTCCAAGAAAATGGTCTCTTTGGTCTGAAAAACTTGGAAATTGTGAAAAATTACGAAAAAGCGTAAAAATGAAGGGTGTTTGAGCACCATCTTCCATTAAGAGCAGGGAGCTGAAATTTTAGGGGAGTGATGATCTCATACATAAATGTAAAAATAGTAGGGTGCGCCTTGGTCCGTAGCAAAAAAAAAATTTTTTTTTGAATCACCCTAATCTACAGAGAGTAAGATGTTACTTCGTCTCTGTTGCCTTGTTCTGTTTTTAAAACATTTAACATATACATTTCGTAAAAAGTGTTTCGATTTTTTGATTTTATCATCATCATCATCATTATTATTATTATTACTATTTGTTTGTTTATTTATTTTTATTATGATTATTAGTATTATTATTATTGTATATATATTTTTTTTTTTTTGAAAAAGCACATTTTGCATTATTTTAATTGAAAAAAAAACCTTACAAAAAGTTTGCCCCCCCCCCCCCACTTTTCGAGGCCAAATTACGCCTATGGTCGTTACGAGTGGTCGTTATAACGAGCGTCGACTGTATATTTTTTCTTTCATTTTCTTAGGGGAAAACGTTTCATATGTGTAACAAAAGTTTATTACTTTTTTCTTTGTTCAAAACTTTCTAAAATCACTTTAAGTTCCGGTCACCTTATCTAGTAGTCAGATAAGATTGCCCGGGATGGGGAGGTGCCGGGTTTAAATCCCGGCTCCGGCATGGATGTACTTTATCTCTGATGTCCTTGTCCTTTCTCTGTGTAAATGTGTGTGTTGTGAATGGCTGTCCGCCCAATAAACGGGTCTTATGGCATGTGTGTTGAGCTCAATCATCGGATGTCCACCTTAATGGTGCTCGTAAAAACATAAGCTGCACCTATTCTACCTTAAAACGGTTGGATATATCCACTTGTACTTGGGCACCCGAGTGGTACAGTTAACAACAACAACCACTCGAAGTGATACGCTTTTTAATGTTTAAGAAAACAAAAAATTCTGCTTTTTATTCCTGCATAAAGTCTACAAAATTTAACCTATTAATGGCTAGCGTCCCTTTTTAGAGACGGCCCAAAAAAGGTTCTATATTTCCCCAAAATGGACATTTGAACCAAATAATAGTGTTCAATTAGTACCTTGGTATTGTTTCAATTAGTTATTAACAGATAGCAGCACATAAATATTGTAAAGTGTGTTCTGTAGCCGTTTTAAATATGATCTTTATCAAAATTACATCGTTCACAATCTCAAGGAAAAAAGCTAACTTTTAAAAGCTATTCCCTTCTCCCCAGTTTATGTTAATTGCTGATTTTATTTCTTCTTATAAAATGTCTTTTTAAATATTATATCGTATGCAGAAAAAAAATTTAGTAAAAAAAGTATGTACCTTCTGGGGTCTATCGTAACTTTTAAGGGACGATTTTTCTTTCCTTAATAAAAAAATTATTTTTCACATAATATTTTTTTTTATTTTTCCTGTCCATTAAACACTGTTTGTAATCAGTATACTAAATATCTTTGGGAAAAAATGTCAGGCATTAATGGATTAATTGGTTTTACAAATAATTAATACATGGTGGAGTACAAATTGTCTTACGGGAAAATGTCGTCCAAATCAGAAACAAATTATTTTATACTAATAGATATGCATTACAGCAGAGATAAGTTGGTAGTTTGTTAAAAAATCCATTAGCAATTGGACAATGAGAACTCTTGCTTTAAAAAGACCAGAAATTGTTTAATTTACCGTTAAAATGACAAAGATTAATAGACGTTTCTAGTTTAACAATTAATACTAATTTTTTCAGCACTCTCAAACTTCTATGTCTCAAAATTTCTGAGCTTTAGACGTCATCAAACAATGATCTGCTGTTGTTTGCAGAGATAATTTCGCCTCCGACGATCGTTAAAAGGGACATTAAATGCAATGAGAACACTATTATTAAAGAATGCTATTATTTATGAAGTCATTTGCGTATAAACTTGTTTTCTACAAGTTGTTAGTCATTAAATTTGATTTACAGTTATACGGTAAAATTAATAAGCTGCTTATTTTCTGGATGGAACATCAAAGTGCTGATTTCGGAGAATAATCTTTACACTTTGAAAAATAGATGTTGTTTTTACAGTATAATACAGCTAATTTTACAGTAATAAACTGTAAAATTACTAGTTTCACAGTTTATTACTGCGCATTTTAGTTTTAAACTGGAACCTCTGCTACCAGTTTTTTACTGTTGTTTTTACAGTAAAATACAGATAATATTATGGTAATATTGCTAATTTTCCAGTAGTAAGCTGTAAAATTGCTAGTTTAACAGTGATGAACTAAAATAGCTAGTTTTACAGTTTATTACTGTGCTTTTACAGTTTTGAACTAGAACTTCTGCTGCCAGTATTATAATGTAAAAATAAGTTTTTTTTTGCTGTGCAATTTTAAGAAATTTGTTTTTCACTTTTTGCAGATTTTTTTTTTCTTTCTTTTTTAAAGTTGTTTTTTTTTTTTTCAAATTGCGTGTTTATTGTTAGTTTATAATTTTGAGGACATAATGCTGTTTTCAAAGTCAATGTTTAATTTAATTTTTACTTTAAAAACTTATAAAAACTCATAAAATCATTCTAGATACTAAAATAAGGATTGTCTAAAAGTGTTACAATATAATTGTTTTAAGAGTTTAATATTATGACCAATTTAATATGCTGTGAAAAATATGCTTCCTGTCTAATGCTTTTTGTTTCACTTTAAAATCGATAAACTTGTTAAATACAAGAATAAATGATTAATTGCTTTCCAAACAGATTATCCTTTTTGTGCAGAAAATGATCGTCAGTTTAATTTTCCAATGGATGAAACGCAGAGGTGAAATAATCATTTTTTTTCTAATGAAGATAAATACTTTTATCGAGTTTAGGTGCCCAATATTAATCAATTTTTTTTTCAAATAAGTTCTTTTTCTTATACTTTCTGATTCTTTTTGTCCTCATGGAAAAATCTAACTAGAATGTTTAACATTTATCCTCCGACAATTTATTCTTGATGGATTATTATTTTTCAATAAAAATAGCTTTTTAACAGTTACAAAAGGCATGAGTTCAATAGTTTAGGGGTTGATTTTGCTGGTTTATTGAACAAAACATTTGATGCACTTTTTCCTGTTTCTTAATTATTTGCTACCATTATTTTCTTTAAATACTGAAACAATTGACGTTCAGTTCAATCAATAACTCTGCGATTCTTCTAAGGTAAGTGACAGTTTTTGCGCAAGAAATTGTTGTGCAGCAAGTCTTTTAAAAGAATGTCCTAAAAAGGACACATTTAACGCATTTTTTCTAATGAATTACAGCAAAGTACATAAAGGATTATAACTCATGATAAAACACATTACAAAGTGTTTTAAACTTTTTTTTTTTACGTTTAATAAGACTAGGTTCTTAATTTTCTTGTCCTATACTAGAAGAATATTTAGATACAGGTTCAAAGTAATATTTTGTAAGCCTACTAGCGGAATCAGAAGTTAATGTCGTTTTGGTCAAAGAAACAAATTTTTAAAAGTTTTTTTTTTTTCAACCAATGATGTAACTACCCTTGTTACCAACAACTTTCTGCAGCGCAGTGCACAAATTTTCAATTCCGGATAAATGGAAATTTGTCGGTTTTTGAGAAAAATATCTGGGGAATGGCATTTTGGACATCGGATAAATTTTCAAGTTTCTTTGTCTCATAGAGGTTAGAATGAAATGAAATCAGATGGTATAACACCAGGTGAACATGGTGGGTGAAGCAGCAGCCTTAATTTTTAATGCCTTAACTTTTTAAGGGGTCGTCTTGAGTTGTTTTTTCCTGCATTGAAATCAATCTGAGATCAGAGCCAAACCAACTTTAGTCTTATCATTGTGGGTGGAACTGACCCATTTGTAGCAAACACAAGGACTCAATTTATGATTACAATATGCAGTTAAGCAAATTATAATGTTATTGGTTTATACTTAAAATGTGACAATTTGGAATGGAAGATAATACATACGGACCTAAACCCATATGGATTAGAATATATCCTTTTTTTACTTTTCACTTCAGTTTTCATACGGCCTACCACAACTCGTGGTTTAACCCATTTATGCCCAAGTTTTTTTCAACATTTTTTTTCAATTATTATCTGATTAAAACTTACTTGGAATGTTTTAAATACATTTCAGGCGTCAAATAGATCACTGCTTCCATATTTATTAAGTTATTCAATGTCCTGTTTATGGGACACTGGGCATATATATGAGCAAACGAGCATGATTATACAAAAATGATATAATCTTTTTTGTGCAAACATTACGGAATACTTCTAGGATCAATTTTGAGCAAATCATTTTAAAATAGAGTTATTTTATGAAAAATAAGTTCACAAAAAACACCATCTTTCTACGACTACCCATGCTGTATCGTTGTTTGACTCATTTACCTAAAAATAACTGTCAACAAATGAACTCTAATGGCCAGCTAGCGGCTTCATGTGGTTTTCACAAGAAGGAGGAGTATTCTACTTGTGAAAAACAGCTTTAGTAAAAGGATATACTTATTACAGGTCTTTGTCTGCAGTAACTAACAATCGTCCCGTTTTTAGGCTACTGTGCATAAATAAATTAACCGGTCGGATGGGGCCCTGAAGAGAGCTCTGTTTTTTCGATCCAGACCAGAAACCACGATATTTTTGCTCTTCAAGAATAAAGTTAACTAAGAATGTTTTTCCCTGAGACCCTCGCATACAATCGAGAGTTTACTGTACATATATTATTATTTATAACTAATTATAACAATCAGGAAAATGACCTATTATTGGATTATGCTTAAAAGTTCTCAGTTTTGAATAGAATAGTACAAGCACTATTTCTAACTTGAATCTAAATATTAACTACATTTGTGCTGAGAGGTTACGTTTTTAAAATGTATGTAGTGTTCTGTTTTATTCCTTTCAACTGAAACAATACCATGGTCGAAAAAAGAATCATACGATTGAAGTGATTCTTGAGGAAAAAAATGCTTTCCCATATAAGTAGAATGACAAAACTAGAGACTCTCGCAATGAAGTACATCAGGCGGAAAATATTTTTTATTTATACTAGTTTTCTTCGATATTTCTTCCAGGAAAGAATGGATACATTTATGATCGGAATTCCTACAAAACTATCGAATGTATCCGAATCTCACAATATGACGATATTGCTTTTGATACTATTTTCGCTTTGAGCAAAAACGAATTTTAGAGAATATCGGGAACGTTCTTCCTTACATCTGCGAAATTTAATCCAAATAAAAGGTTATCAAAAATCTGTCTTCGGCATCAAAATGCTTTGGGAATGTTCAAGTGCTTTCAGTTTTCTTCTGCAAAAACCGAAGACATGTTTTATATATATGGCGAAATAATATCTTTCAATATTTAGGAAACATTCGTAGCGAACGCTTGTACTTCTGTTATTATATTTTCAAATGAAAAAACATTTATTCATTCAAAATTTCAAATAATGTATTATTCTATACAACTATACTTTGATTTATTTTCTTACTACGTCTCATGTAAAAATACATGCATTGTTTAACAACTTAATTAAGATTTATGCTATTATATAATTATTACAATAATGAGTAAATATAAAAAAAAGATCAAGAGCAAAATGTTGCCCCACATTAAAACTGTAAATGACATTTAAAAGAAAGGAGAGAGAAGAGTCTCCCGGAAGAGTGTCTGTTGAAATATTAAAGCCTATTTAAAAAAAAAAAACGGAAAAACCTTGCTTTAAGTTTGAAACCATTTATGAAAACATATGGTATTTCTCAGAAAAGCTATCTTTCTCCTTTATTTTGTCAATGAACAAAACGAAGAATCTTCTATTCTTCTGAATTTCTTGGAAAAACAACGGCAATTCTGTCACCCAAACGCGGGGCCTGATTATGGCACAGGCCAACTAGGTCGGGGACTGGGGCCTCATCTTCCTAAGGGGCTCCTAATTTTCTAAAAGCTGATGCACAGCATTAAAGAATTATATATTTTTAAGAAAAAAATTACGATTTATAAATTGAAAACTAAAAACAATCTCTTTTGATACTTAAGAGGCAGTTTTTATAAGAGTCAGACAGGACAGATACATACCATTTTTGATATCGCACAAAATTTTGCAGCTTTAAAAAGACAGAAAATAGAAAGGAGCCTCCAAAGTATTGTCGACCTTGGGCCTCACTTTTAGTTAGTCGGGCCCTGCCCAAACATGCATACCGGTAAAATATTTCAGTTTAATATAGTTTGGAAACAAAGGCCCCACCAGGGCCGTAGAAAACAGAAGACTTTTTCAATAAGTGAAAGACGGCAGGTAGGTGTCATATTGGTTTAAGTAGAAAACAACATACTCCATTTATCAGACTGCCTTTTAGTACAGAAAATATTTGAAGGGGCAAGTGGATAAAGGTAATATGTGACATTTTCAAAAATTAATTTTTTCCAATGATGAAGGTGATAAATCCATCATTATCACGTTCCCTTAGTCACAGAAATGGTTGGTAACTAAGAATATGACCGCATTTCACCCTTTGAGTAAAATTCATTAAAAAAAGAACACAACATTTTTTTTTTGAAATCTTTTTAAAGAAATTTAAAAAAATGTCATATATCAACTTAATCCACTTGCCCTTCATTCGTGCTTGGTCGCACAAACCGGGATTTGCATCTAAGGAAGAATGAACTGGCCGCGCATCCTTTCTGTTCTACTATTTCAAGGCTACAATGGAGCCTCTTGTCAGTGCATTTTCATGATTTTTATGCATAGTATTTCAATAATTGTGGTAAATTTAACTTCCTTATTAATTTTAGCTTTAAAAATATACTAATGTACGAATACATTACTTTTTCTGCACTGCAAAAAATGAACTGTTGTTTATCTCTTCTCTACTAATAATAAAGCTGAAGGTGGTTCTGTCTGTCCTTCTTTCTGTCTGTCTGTTACGCGCGTAGCGCCAAAACCGTTCGGTCGATTTTCACGCCACTTGGCACAAAATTAGTTTGTAGCATGTAGTTTTGCACCTCGAAGCGATTTTTCGAACATTCCATTTCGTTCTTTTTCTATTCGAATTCTTAGCGGAAATTCGATAAAATAGGGAAGAAATATTTCATACACATTTTCAAGTCTTATGTCATTCGAAAGCTTGAAATTTTCTACACAAAATGAAGTTTTTTCGAAGTTTCTACGATCATCAGGAGAGCTGTAATAATTGTTTTTAGAATCCCGAAATTCAAGGCTTACCTTCAGTAAAGCAAGCCAAACGATTCTAAAATGGTTCAGCTCGATAATAAAATTTGTTTGAAAAGAAAGATGAAAAGAATTATTAACCGACTTCAACAAAGGAGGAGGTTATACAATTCGTCGGAGAATTTTTTTTTTTTTGTATGTTATAAGATTACTCGAAGATGCCTGGACCGATTTCAAAAATTCTTTTTTTGTTAGAAAGGTCTTTCTTTCCGATTGGTCCCATCCTCTCGTGGTCCGGGTTCGATAACGGGAACCTGCAGAAATGTTTCGAAAAAGAAATTGGGATCACAGTAATCGTAATAATTACCATTTTGAACGCCAGGCTCTCTGGATTGCATAATGAAATTCATTTCTATGGTCTTTTTGAAAATTTTAAACCGAGTATCTTTCTATGTCCTGCTTTTTTCTCCTTAACTCCAACGAACTGAAAGTCGTACCAGGTACTAATTGATTCGTAATATTTCAGGTTTTATTAGTCTTCATTTACATAAGTTTTGATAAAGGATGTCTGAAGAAAGTGAGGAAAATCTCCAAATTTTTGCTCAAATTTAAAGCGATTTGTCCTAAATGATTAAATATGAAATACATTGTTACAAAACGTGACTGATATGAAACAGTGATTATAATGATAATGAAAATTTTGAATGAAGGCTTAACTGAAGCAAACATGAAACTCATTAGCGTGCCACGTACGTAATACGTCGTAAAATTTTATGAACCGCCCGCATCTAGTGTTGTTTTGAAACATAAATTAGTTGAAAAGCCGTTAATATTTAGCCTTTGATTAAAATAGTCACAAACAAATACCAGAGAATAACAAGGATTATTTTTTAGTGTCAATCGTTTAAAATTTTAGACGGGTTGATACTTTCTTTCTTTTTTTTCCTTACATAGTTTATTTTATGAAGCATTTGCTTAAGCAAATTAGGTGAAGTTTTGTAATGGAAACATTACCTTAATTCATATGTACATTTACACTAAAAAGAATAAAATAAAATATTTTTGAAAAAAAAAATTGAACCGACTTCGGAACTTCACTCGGCAAGTGCTCTAAAAAGTAAAAAATAATTTTATTCTTTGAACACCATCGACACTACATTTAAACATAAGTTTTGAAGTCGGTGCAAAAACTATAGGTGAAATGATGTTTAACTACATTTTGCCAGCATTTTTCAGAGAAACCATTGAAAATTAAGAGCTGAATATTTGTACCATTACATAAATATGTGGTTGTCAATGTAGTGTATGCGAATACGATTAAAGAACCTGGATTCATTGCAATTTATATATATAGTTAAATTATAGTTTCGTATGATTCTATATAGGGTTTTTGCACCGACTTCAAAACTAATGCTTAAATGTAGTGTCGATGGTGTTCAAAGAATAAAATTATTTTTTACTTTTTAGAGCACTTGCCGAGTGAAGTTCCGAAGTCGGTTCAATTTTTTTTTTCAAAAATATTTTATTTTATCAACGGAAATCAACTTTTCATGTTGTTACCATGGTTACGTGTTCATACCTATTTTTGTTTCGTTCTTCTTCCAGCGTCGCCAGACGTAGTATTTTTGATACTACGGTAATATTTTTTCGGCCCAAATAAGGAGCGTAGTATTTTTCCGGCAACCCTGTTTCCAATATACTAATGACTTAATTAAAAGATTTGGCGGATTTTTTTTTTTTTTTTTTTTCATTTTCATAGATTTCGCATTTTGGCAACATTGATTTTGGCGACGTTTGGAAACAGTATTACTTTGTAATATTTTTTTTAGAGGAGGCGTAGTATTTATTTGTTTCAATTCTCTGGCAACCCTGTCTTTTCCGGGTGAAAATGCTTTGGGACATTACTTGGCGCGTTTTTGCGTGTCTCGCGGAAGTGAAAGCTTCGAGAGAAACTACGCAAAATAGCCAGGGTTACCACGCTTGGCGCGCCTATCGCCCATTTAGCGAGAAAAGGGTACCTAAAGCACAGATTAACCAAATATTGTATGAATTGCGTTATTGCATCGCTCGTTTTGTATTTAAAACTAGGAAATAAAACTTTCTTCTTCTTTTAAACTTTGGTAAGATTTCTGTTGGTTTCTGTGAGCAACAAAATTGTTCTTATTTTCTCTTTTGGCTTATTTTTGTACATCTTCCCTTGGGGTTGCATTCGAATGTTCCAAGGGGGTGTTTTACCCCTTTTATGGAGTAAATCAGTGTTCATTTCAATGCAGACAAAAGTGATATGAATTGGCCCGACCACTTGGCAATATATCGCCAAGCTTTTGGTCGTCAAGCATTTGCCGCCAATTTGGCGACATATCACCAAGTTGGCGAAAAAAATTGCTTTCTTTTTATATTTGGACTCAATTTGGCGCTATTGGCGATATTTTGCGAAAAATCCACTGAATGATGTTAAAATCGGCGATATTTAGGGGATTAATCATTGTGAAACATTTTTTTTTTGCATTGTTTCGCTGCAAACTAGAGATATAAATGTTTGAACTGTTATCTTGCTCACTCCAAGCACTATTTTAGCACTTAAGGCATCTACTAAGAAATTTACACATAAAAATTAAGTAGCGTGGGGTCCATACCAGATTTTTATATCATACTTTGAAGGAATTATAGTTGAATTACAACTAAAATAGAGCATTTCTTCTGCTATATCAATTATTTTACAAATGAAATTTTTATTTTATACCACGGGCAAAGCCGTGCGGGTACCGCTAGTACAGTATAATACTGATAGCCGAGGCTCCAATTTAAAACTAAAATGCACAGTTATGAACTAAAACTAGCAGTTTTACTGATTCTTACTGTAAAAATAGCAATTTTGCAGCTTATTGCTGTAAAATTTAGCTATATTGTACTGTGAAAGCAACAGTTTAATACTGGCAGCAGAGGTTTCAGTTTAAAACTGCAAAACGTACGGTAATAAACTGTTAAATTAGTAGTTTTACAGTTTATTACTGTAAAATTAGCAATTTTGCAATTCATTACTGTAAGGTTAGCAATTGTACAGTTTATTATTACTGTATAAAATTAGCAATTTTACAGTTCATTACTGTAAGGTTAGCAATTGTACAGTTTATAATTACTGTAAAATTAGCAATTTTACAGTTCATTACTGTAAGTTTAGCAATTTTACAGTTTATTATTACTGTAAAATTAGCAATTTTGCAGTTCATTACTGTAAGGTTAGCAATTGTACAGTTTATTATTACTGTAAAATTGGCAATTTTACAGTTCATTACTGTAAGGCTAGCAATTGTACAGTTTATTACTATAAAATTAGCATTTTTTACAGTTTATTACTGTAACATTAGTTGTATTATACTGAAAAAACAACATTAATTTTTTACATTGTAATATGTCAATAATTGTGGTAAATTTAATTTCCTTATCAATTGTAACTTTAAAAAAATGTTCTAATGTACGAATACTTTAATTTTTCTATATACTCACGTATAATTTACCTGTACGTTGGATGGATGGCGACTTTTTATGACCTCGGTTATATTCGCACTTTTGGATATATCGCGCTTTTTCTTTGTCCCCGAAAACCGCGATATAACGAAGTGTTACTCTATCTCGCTTTCTTTACTTTGCGTTTTTCCTGGGTGATTTTCTAGTTCTTTTTCGTGTGAGAAATTTAGTCCAGTAACCTAGTACATCGTAAGTTGCATCAAATGGTGGTAGAAGGTTTCTTTTTTTTATCTTGCTTGGGATGTGACCAGGATGAAAAATCTAAGTTTTCGACCTCGGCAGCCTCCCGGATGACTTTTGAAAATCCACAAAACTGCTAATTTTTCGCACTTTTTTTGCTTTTTAATTATTTTGACCATGAAGGAACCATGTTTCGGCAAATATCATATTTACGCATTTAAACTATATTAAATTTCCTACACTTTGAAAAAAAATGAAGTTTCTAGCTATAATAGTTTTTAAGATACAGCTTTCCCAAGTTTCGCAACTTTTCAAAAATTTAAAAATTTTAGCGAATTTTCACGTTTTATCGTGTACTAGACCCCAAGGCGGCAAGAGTAGCCACCGCGGAGGCTTACCACCTTACCACCTTATGAAACCTTACCACCTTATGAAACCTTACCACCTTATGAAAACCGCCTGCAGAGGGTTTTGTGCTCAACACTGCACTTCGGAGAAGTTTGGACCACTCTGGAGATGGCATGGAAAAGCTGAACTGTATTGTAAGGGGGGAGAGGTTACTATTAATAACAAGAGGACTGATATTGAAACACAAAATTTATTTAACAAACGATTTTAACAAGGGTATACAAAAATGGTAAATGAAATTCAAGATAAACAAAATGGGGATTAAAGGTATTTCCTCCTTTTATAGGACCAGGGCAAAAACTGAAAGTTCTTCTCCTTCAATGCCATTTTCCTCGTCCTGCACCTCCTGAAACGGGATGAAAATAACCTAAATATTGATTATCTAAAAAAAAATGTATGGGGATTTTGAAGACAATGTTTTTATATTGGAGACTTAAAGGATATTGACGTTATGACAATCTCAAAACTGGCATGCAATAGCCATGTTTTACCCTCAGTGTCATGGAAAATATATATATATACAACACACTTGCAATTCTTTGTCAAGAAGTTCTGATCTAAATCTAGCACATTTATGGGAAAGTATTAATTAATAGAAAGGAATAATACGAGTGTTATTACCTGAAACTGTTCCTCGACTTGTTCTAGAGCATCTCCGGCAAGTTGGCTTGGAGAGTCGAGCAGCCTGTTCAACTCGTCGTCGAGCTCGTCCAAATCATTGGTAATGACATCGACGTCTATCGCAATTTCAGGTCGGTTTTCGCAGGACTGGCCATTGCAGATTCTGCACACAATTGAACACTTCAAACCTGCCTTCCGGCAGCTGCAAACATTTCTGCATCCCTTCTTGCAACTGCAGGAAATCATCTAAAGTAGGTTTTCGGGGGCTACTTCTTTCGACATCATCTTTGGAGAAAGGCCTTGATCTGTAGTAATCCATCCCCATTCGAGAGGATTCTTTCTGTAACCCAGCCACTGCTGCACCTGGTGGTATATACGAAGTGAATGTTGTTTTGCAGCATCTTGCGTAGGAGGAAGTCTAGCCAGATTGAAACAGGTCTTGGTTGCAGCCTTTGTAAAAAGTTGGTAGCGCAGGTCGTTGAGGTTTTGACTGGAGCTTTTTCCACCATACAGCTCAATGATTATTTTCTCCCCGGCTTCAGCCACTTGGTCGGGTGTTGAGGCGGGATAAGAGAACACTGCAGCTTTCTCTTTCAGGTCTGCATGCTTCTGCAGTATTTCAAATCACTTCAGTTTCCCTTGGCCGAAGAAACACGAGGCTGTATCACAGCCACTAAACGCGTGAGTGAAAGTGATGAGCTGATTGTCCGCAGTTGTTGAGGTGGTTGAGTGCAAGGCATCTGGTGTTTTGCCTCTTCCACACTTCTTATGGTATATGGTACCTTGTGTGGGCCTCCTGAGACCAGTGAGGATTACCAACAACCAACAAGTCGATGTCCTCTCCTGCAATAATTACAATCTGAAAATCAGAGGCCTTTTTCATAGCTGTAGTTATTATTAGCGTATCAGCATCTTCTTCAGCCTGGAAAACTTCAATGTTTTCTGCTTCAAGTTTCATTCTCAGCAATTGAATTAATCTTAATTTGTTTTTATCGTTGGATAAAAACGTTTCTTGGGAAACATTGGGAGTGGTTGTTTCCTCAAATATTACCTCAGGAAAACAAAGTGTGTGAGCTCTGCGATTACGTTCAGAGCTCTTTGTACCCATCTTATGAGGTTTTGTAGGGTAACCATGGAATATTACAGCTATATTCTCGCCGTACTGTGCCTTGAGGTATTTTATATATCTTACAGCTATTAACTCAAATGAAGAGTGCTTGGGCCACACCACTTTGTGAAGTAAATGACCACCATCTACAACCACAAATTTGGTTTTTTCTTCTGCCTCATCGATGCTAACTTGTTGGAAAGCGGCATAAAAAGAGGACTTATTGCCTTATCTCATTCCTTCTTGAATGAATATTGACATCGGGAATGGGGAAAGCTCGTATGAAAAATAGTACTTTAATTCTTCGTCAGACTGTTTCAGAACGCATATCCTGTGAAACAGTGTAAGTGGGTCGATTTAGACTAGTTTAAATATCTAAAATATGATGTAGTCGGCGCTGCAAAGACCCCCAAGTACATTGTTGAGAATAAAATGGTCCTAGAGATGCGCTGTGCTGAAAACGCAAAGTACACCTCCGAAGGCGGTGCACAAAACCCTCTGCAGGCGGTTTTCATAAGGTGGTAAGGTCAGAGTGGCCTCCGCGGTGGCTACTCTTTCCGCCTTGGGGTCTAGTACACGATAAAACATGAAAATTCGTTAAAATTTTTAAATTTTTGAAAAGTTGCGAAACTTGGGAAAGCTGTATCTTAAAAACTATTATAGCTAGAAACTTCATTTCTTTTCCAAAGTGTAGGAAATTTAATCTAGTTTAAATGCGTAAATATGATATTTGCCGAAACTGGGCTCCTTCATGGTCAAAATAGGGAAAAAGCAAAATAAGTGCGAAAAATTAGCAGTTTTGTGGATTTTCAAAAGTGATCCGGGAGGCTGCCGAGGTCGAAAACTTGGATTTTTCATCCCGGTCACATCCCATGCAAGATAAAATAAAGAAACCTTCTACCACCATTTGATGCAACTTAGCCCCCCATGTTCAGGACAAGGTTACTGGACTAATTACGATCAAGAAAAAAAACACACACATTTTGACCAAATAAATTTTTATTAATCATTAAAAAATTATGTGAACTTAATACACTTATAAGCCACACATACATTTTGCGTGCCTGTACGTACGCAGGCATAAAAATTACTCATACACGTATACATAACCGCAACAAGTTAATTCACATGCAATATTTTGGCTTAGAAAAGCATCATGCATGATATATAAGCATGCAAAACCCGTTACAGCTACTTTTAATAGAAATCTATCCATATATACACATCACTGTTCAGTAGCTTCAAATAGAGAGAAATGTACAAGAAGAATTATCTTTTCTATGTTAGAAGCACCATTATGAACCAGCATGGTTGGCAGAAAACAGTGTACGTCTAAGAGTGAAAAATCAAAGTATTGGATGCTATCCAATTCATGTAAGGACGTTAATCGGAAAAGGAGTTTTAATAGTGGCACATGCGTGTTTAGTATGCAGATTCAATGCTCGTGAGTTTTGTAACCGTTCGTTTGTGAACAAAAGAAATTTAACAAATGTATGTGTAATATCTTTTAACCGACTAAATTGGAAAACGAATGATACTCAAATAAGAAATAAAGTAGTCTCGAAAATCCGAGGCACTGTCCGTCTGTGAAAACAGCGCCTAGCACTCGCGAACCATTCCACTTAAAAAGGGGGTGATGGTTTGTGAGTAGGAACTTCCCGAAGTTTTCAATTTAAAATTTGCATTTTTGCTATCCTTGTGACGCACTCAACTAAACTATGCATTTGAAATTAGCATCGTTCTACGTTGTTTGATACGGCTCAAAATGCTTCTTATTATTCTTCCCCTTATTGTTATCTTACCTAACACCCCTATTTGGGTAAGATCAGAGAAGACCTCACGCATGCGTAAATACGCGGAAGGTATTACCTGAGAAAAGCAGACAGTAATTGGGGATCACACATCCTCGGATTACTGAAAACTCGGATTATCCAGAAAATTCTTTTAACGGTAGAAGCTTAATACTTTTTGGGGGTCATCAGGGTGTAAAACCGTTCTTTTCAAGTCGTTTTATGCTTCAAATTATTTTTTACAAAGCATATCTTTGTATATTTCTAGTAGTCAGATTATATTTCGTGACACTTGGGGAATGTCATTGACACCTACCTCACAATACTTTTTTTAATTACTTTATTATACTTTAAAAAATTAATTTTACAATAGTAACTGTTACTGCTGAAACTGTTAACTTCAAGTTGTTATACATAGCAAGTTATTATTTACAAAGCCTATCTTAATATCTCTCGTATATTCAAAGAATATTTCATGACACTTCTCGAGTGTCATTGATACCGCCCTCCTAATGCATTTTTTAATTGCTTAATTCTATGTACAAAAATAAATTTAACAATGGCAAAAGATTCCTGTTTTCCGATTTTAAAGCAAATAAATTTTTAACAATTAAAGATATCCCTTAAAATGTCAATAAAGCGCCTCGGATGAACCGGAACCTCGGACTTTTGAGACTCGGATTTTATAGATTCTACTGTAGTTTTAACTATTATCGCATATAAATGTGTGAAATTTGTAATACCAAATGAAAATAACAATTAGCCTATTTTAATATAAAATTTTCAATATTATTTGAATGCAACATTTGTAAAAATATGTGTTTAACATATTAAACTTACAAATTTTAATACATTTTAAAAATTAAATTCATATTAAACAGGGTGGAGAGAAAAACACTTTTTTTAATGTAATCGGCTTCAGAAATAACTTTTTTTAGAATTATTTTCCCGTTATTAGGATGCAAATGGGCAAGTTTTCCCTACTGTTAGAAATTGATTGCATAAGAAAAGTGTTTTTCGCCCTATCCTAATATTCAATTTGATACTATCTTAAATGTACACTGTTTTTTTGCGCAATAAGTATTTTTCTTCAGATATGGCTTAAGGTTAACTGAATGTAATTTGTTTTGTTTTTTTGCAAAACATCATTGTTTCTTTTAAACCAGTATTTATGATTTCCATTTAAATTACTCTTCTACTTCTGGTGATTTTTTTATCAACAACCAAAGGGCCATTAAAAAAAGTTTTTACCTTAATGAAATCAATCGAAAAACAATTTACTAAAGCGTATATTTTATTACAGTAAAGACATTTGATCACGTATCAAATCACTATAAAGATTAAAGAAAGTGTAGTGAGCCACAAATAGACCAGTAAAAAATTAGATAACTTAAGTACTCTATCATTACTTTATAACTTTTACTAAAAATTGTAAGTATGTAATCATCAATAGAGGTTTAAGTGGATCAATATTGTTTAACGAGAAGTTTATCTTATCATCCATTGAAATACAGTAAAATTAGAGTCTATTGCTAATCAAAAGCTGCCCATCATTTACTTATTGGTTCAGAAATTAACTTTTCAGAAAATGCGAAACATAGAAGTACTGACAACAAAATTCCCCACAGGAAAATACTTGCAGGCGTATTTCGTGAGGCTGTTATTTAATATATGAATAAAACAACATTTAAAGTGATAATTAAGGCTAATTTTGTAAAGCAATTGGTGATGCAGATTAATTTAGAGTAATTAAAATCATTGCCATATCTGAATGTTTATAAAATACACTGCAGCTAATGACGTAAGGAAAATATAAATGAATGCAAAATGAGTTTCATCGCAACGATGTTTTTTTTTTTTTTTTTTTTTTTGCTCGTTTCGCATTGCAATAAATGAGATCCCTCTGAATTTATGCAATTTCGGCAAGGCTGTGAAATATTTTACCATTTTACATCATTACGTGGAATATTTAAGGAAATCATGTGTTATGAGTTCCATCTCTCTTGAAAGTTTTTTGGGAGATTTAAAATATTTTCGTTGCAATTTTGAGACGTTTTATGTAGGGTAAAATATCTCTATAAGGATCTATAACACATTGGAAATTTTTTCTGTTTTCAATATAACGGTCTTCATTTTGTAAGTTTCAGTAAACTTTTACTTTTTACTATATTAATATGTATGTGTGTGTTTAAAAATTGTATGAAGGAAAATGGTGGTATTCCATGCAATGAGTTTCAAAGACCCAATGACCAAAGGAGCTCCGGTTATTAAGTTTATAAAGTGTTTAGTTTAGGTTATTTATTTAAGACCTTCGGTTATTAAGTTCTGTTATCCGGTCATAAAGTATGACCTAAGTACGATGAAATATTAAAGTAATGATACCTACTTTTCTTAGATCGCTTCAACTACCCAACAAAAATTTTACCTGCTATGCAATTTAATGGACCACATTTAATTTTTTTTTCTTGCCTTTTATTTTTATGTTGAGGGGGGTAAGAAAACAAGTATTTCTGCACCTCAAAGCCAGACTGACGTAAAACAACACATTATTGCTACTTTGCAAGAGAGTCAAAAAGAAAAAAAGTTTGTCTCATGCATACAAAGGATGGGTCTGGCACTCTTTTAACAATGCTAAAAAATTATGAAGAATTTTTTAAATACAATTACGTTGATATGGGTCAATACAGAATAATATTTTACATGCAATGCAGTAATAATATGAAAAATGCCATTTTTGGACTTACGCTAGCTTGGCTCTAAAGTACACATTTTAGACAGTTTTAATAACGCTTTATTTAAATTCACAATGCATTTTAATGCGTCACAAAAGCTCTTTGGAGCAATTGGTTGGAAATTGTTGCAAGAATTAAAGTTTTTGAATTAGTATTTGCATTTTGTAACCTTTTACAAGTATTTTCAATCACTTTTTTAGTTTTCCTGTCGTACCTTACACATATGCAACTACATCATACAGCATTATATACACGTATGTTACCGCAAAGCACCAGTACTGATCCTTAGGAAGAAAATGGTCGAAAAATTATTCCTTTACTACAAAGGTTTGTTGACGTGTTTGTACAATGAAATTTTAATCTACTAAACCCGATTTTTTCATTAACAACTTTATTGGGGTAGTAGAGAAAATATCAAAAATTAGTGCTTCTAAATTATACTATCACAGGCGATAAATTGCCAATAATGATGCAACCAATTCCAAAAGTAAAATCGATATATAACCTTTTGCCAGTACATTTCCAAAGTAATTCGCAGCACTTTTTTTTATTGGCCACAACCTATCGCTAATTTATTACTGAATCGTGTATTTCGCCAAAAAGTTTTCAATCTAGCCAAAAGTTGGCGAGATTTGTCCCGTTAAAATGAAAAAGCACCAAAAAATTATATGAAACAAAGATGGAAACAGTTTAACCATGATTTTCTTTTTTTTTACTGACTAATTAATGCCTGTTAAATTACTGAACAAGACTAAGTGTGGCGGTTTAGTTGTATGCGGGTCATTCCGACGAAAATGGTACAAATCATGTCTGAAACTCTTTGCTTAAGATTAACAATTTAAATAATTTCCACCAACTAATCATATTTTTTTTTATTGAGTTTCGATTTATTTGTGTATAATGAAGTGTAAATAACTAGTACATGACTCATTTATGAAAGGATTTTAAATATTTCGATCACTTTGGTTAACAGAGTGGACATATAACAGAGTGGACAAATAAGCCTTTAAAAATATCTGTATAATCACAAAAAAAAGTTAGAATCACAGAACAAGCATAAAGTGGAACAAACAGCCTAAAACTGTAAGTCTGTCTGCAATTTCAAGAAAAAATCTATTTTTTTCATCATGAAATCGGCTCTAACAGAATGGACATCCAACAGTCCAAATTAACTACCATAAGAAAAGAATTAGGCTCACCCTGGTTGTTGACTACATAATTCAATGAAGCAAGCTAATTACGGCAGTTATACTACCTATATTTTTTAAAAAATATATCAGATTGAATGCAATTGTTTATTTTATTTCCAAAAGGCATATAACAGAGTGGACAATTCGAAACATAGAAAATCTAGGGACATGGATAAATAATAGTGTTTTTTGATGAAATTTTTTTTCATTTGCGTAATAATCTGCAGAAATGGTGTCAGAAGCATCTTTTGTGCAATACAGTGTCATTTATTTTGTTGTTACATTTCAGCTTAATTTTAAATCACATTTAAAACTCTAACAATTTGAAGCTGGGACACGTCATTTTCTCCTTCTTCTGACAAAGATAATTTTTTTTGTGTCATTTCTAAATGGATTATACCAAATCAATTGATACTTGACGGCACAAAATTAAATGGAGAACCAATAAAAAATACCCTTAATGGGTGGTTGTTATTGAAATTGATTTTAAAAAATTCTAAAGTCTCGGATATGATTTGTACCATTTTCGTCGGAATGACCCATGCATGAATTCAGTTTAAAATGATGTATCAAATATATCATTTCACTCATTAAATAATTCTTCGATCAATTTTTTCCTTCGATTTATTTTTCCAGGTGGATGTATGATTTCTTTGTACATAAAAACATTTCAACAACTAACTTCTATGACAATTAAATACAGCTTTGAGCAAGCATTTTTCTCTTCAAAGTTAAGCTCTATTCACTGCTAAGTATTCAATGTTTTCCTTATTGCTTCAAGGCAGAAACTTTAAAGAATCATTTACATTTATTGTTTACAAAACTGTTGTATGTAGAAAGTAGTTTCACTTCTTGTTTTCTTTCTTTTTTAAAATTTTGCATGCAAGAAAAGTTTTTGAAAAGACCATTAATTCATGTTGTTTATTGCCTTTATTACACGTTATAATATTGGAGGAGGTTCATATGTGGCTTATATATAAAAAAGCGAGGATTAACACTTTCACTTTGAACTCGAGGCTTGCTTTGGACTTTTTCATTGAAGACATGCAGACATTTACGCCATGTGTAGAAGTTTCAAGAACCACTAGAGGAGAAATCACCCACAATAGAGTGATAAAAAGAAAAATGATTCAGCTAAGACCTCTAAAGAAATAATCCGGGCAGATATATATTTACAGTTAAGAAAATGTAATCACACAGAGTGCTTATAATTAAAGTTCGGATTTCAAAACGCTATAATTTGAACCCTCTTCGCCAGAATGACAAGTCATTTCTCTGAAACAGTTATGAGGCAACGGAACTTTGTTTAGCAAAAAAAATAATAGGTTTTAGCTGTACGATACGATACACGTACCATAAATATAACTAATAACAAGCATCATCGGCTCTTAAAGCATACTATTTTACACTCTCAGCTGGTAGCAGAAGGATATATTGAGCAACTAACGCATTAACAAAAATGTGCTAAGTAATAGTTTCAATATACTGCTCTATTTCTACTGTTACAATAATTCTTTCCTCTGCAAAGTAATATGCAAAACACATATTCAATTTTTTTTTTTTTTTGCAAATCCTCATAATCAATCGTTTCCTTTCGATTATGGATGCTTTCGTAATTAAAGAATCCCTTTGTTAGGCTTTTCCGTTAAAAACTCTGACAGCGCTATCTTTTGGCGTATTTGGAACGTGGCGTATTTTGGTTATTTTTGGCGTATTTTATGGCGAATACGTGGCGTATTTTTGGCGTTTTGTGGTTATATTTCTCTTGGCAAACAAATTCCGGTGACCTCCACAAGTGCTCTGGTAAAACATCAAGTCATTCTAATTACAGCAGTATTAGGCGTTTAGATATCTGCATAAATAAATATAATCATATGAGTACAAGACAGTAGTTGCATTTTAATACTTAAAAATACTCATCTGCGCTGTTTACACGGAAGAGACAGAACGTTCTGATTTAAATGCTTGCCAAAGACTGTATTCAACGGACGCGGGCCCGTACGTATACACATACATATTGATCTTTACTTATTTTGGGGGTGTTTGTCCTTCGCCTTCTGTAATCATAAGACAGTTTCAATCTCTGCAATTTCCATGTCGTTGAAGTTTTTTACGTAATGTGGACCGTAGGGGTGCAGTGGATGAGTTCTATAGGCAGGTGGGAGTGAAAAATTGGTGTGTGGTGGTTCGTTGCTCAGAATGAAGTTGTGGGTCATGTCTCGGGGCTTTGAGTAGTCCGGTGACCAGCTCCTAGAAGAGAAAAAACTACATTACTCTCACGTTATACCTTAATTATACTCGGTTATTTTAACCCTTTAAGCAATTTATACGTGCTACCCGAAATTGGCCTCATCTGGTTTGCCCGTACGGTGTACGGGCATCGATATTTTCTGATTGCCTTTTCTGGTTTGCCCGAATTTTTCATTACTGAAAGAGACTATTCAGCAAAATTATTTTTCAACAGGTGGTGTGGCTTGTCCATGTAAATGAAATGCTTTTCCTCCGGGTTTTTCTATGTAGCGGGAAAGCGGGAACTTTTTGTTCTACTGTATGACTAGACAGTATGTGAAAAAGACTTCTGAACTGTTTGGAAAATTGTAAACTTCAAAATTCACAGTAAGTGGGAGAGAAATATTTGAAAATTGTAAACCATTCTTTACTGCGTGCAGAATGTACTTGAAAAAAGCAAGCATTTAGGGGTTTTGTGACCTAAAATAAAAAATATTGTTTAAAAAAACAAATCTTAATATTCTTATTCTGTTTAGTATGGTACTTAACTATATGCAATAAAAAATATGCCTTGATTAGAAGCATTTCTGGTAAAATAATTGACCGCTTAAAGGGTTAAAATAGGCGTATCAAGTTTAGAAATTTTGCTGGTTGCATAGCTAATTCAAATGCACACACTCAGTGATGGATCTTGGGCCTTAAACAAGAGGGTGGGGGTAACTGTATCCAAGTAAGGAGTCATGTTCTTAAACGGGTCATTCCATGTCAAGTGATCCAAAGTTTTTTACCTTACATTTTTGTATTTCTTTCACATTTGGCTCATCAATTGTACCCCTTGAGGTAATCAAGTCTCAATTTTTGGATTTTTATCTCTATTATTTTTTCATTTATGAGACGTTGAACTTTGGAAAAACCCTCGTTTTTCCATGGATAAGGGTACATAAAAGGGACCATAACTCCGTACCAAATATAGATAGAACGATTTGGTAAATGGCATTTAAAAGTACGTTAGTTGCCGCTTAATCTGATATGCAACATGACTAATTTGATAAAAATTTTCTTTTTCAAAAAATGAAATTTAAATTTCAAATTTAAATTTCTCGAAAAACATATAATGATTTTTTTTGAAAAAATTCTCAAAAATTCTTGTGTGTTTCATCTATGTTTGTACAAATTTTTAGATTGGGATCTCAATGAGATCATATTTTTTTTAATTTTTGAATAAAACTGTATAGGAAAAAAATGATATTTTTTAGATTCTATTTATTTAAATACTAAGTTCTCTTGCTTGTGATGGTCTAAAAAGTAGTGAACAAACATGAATATGTTTAAAGTGAGCTAGCATGAGCTTATAGATTTGTCAGGTTCACCCCCCTCCCCCCCTTCCTCCCCCGCAAAACTACTCTTTTTTAATTCAAAACTGTTCAAAATGTTTTTTAAGAAAAAACTCTTTGATACAAAATGAATAGTAAACTTATTTAAAGTTGGTAAATGAGTTTCCTTATAACTAGAAGAAATATCCCCCTCCTCCACCCAAATATACCATTAACGCTGTACTATTATGACGGCTAACCTGGGGATTGAATTGACTATTATTTTTTCTCTAGGTAAGTGAGCAAGAATTAACTTGTAGATTGGTCAGCTCCCCCTCCCTTCCTTCCTGACTCAACCATTTTCCCGCCAAACTATTTAAAATGCTAAAAAAAAGCTTCTTTGATACAAAATGAACAGTAAACTTGTTTAAAGTTGGTAATTGGGCTTCCTTATAACAAAGCAAAGTACAACCCTTCCCCCACCCAAATATACCATTAACGCTATACTAATATGACGTCTCACCTGGGGATTGATTTGAGGATTATTTTCACCCTAGGTATATATATTGTTTTTCAGACGAAGTGTTTCTTTTCGATCCGAACTTCAAAGTGTACTTCCATTCAATATCTGAAATTTAACTTTATGATTCATTTCATCTTCTACTCCAGCACCAATCTTCAATTTTGAAGGGAGGGAATAAATGGGTCGCCCTAAGATCATAGCAAACAGCAAAATAGCACTATTTCCCCTTGTTCTCATAATGTTTTCCTATTATTTTTACACAAAACTGAAAAGAAATTAAGTGTAACGTTATATGTCAGTCCCCATCACTGCCTTTCCTTTCTCTTATTGGACAAAGCTCATAAGCTAATAGGAAAGAGTAACAAACATAACAAACTGAAACACTACCAGACATAGAGACTAAGGCTTTGAAATGGGGCTAGGCGGGATGATAAAAAAAAATTAAAGTTTGGAGTGGAAAGGTAGGGTCTTGCTGCATTACTTTCCTTTACAACAAAATGAAAAAGAACACAAACGATTAAAAAAATTAAATAACAGCTGCACACTAGATAATGTGGAAAGATAGTTATGGGGACACAGACATATGATCTGATATTTTGATTTATTTTCAGTTTTGTGCGAAAAGAATAGAAAAAACGATGAGAACAAGGGGAAACAGTGCTATTTTGCTGTTTGCTATGATATTGGGGCGACCCATTTATTTCCTCCCTTCAAAATTGAAGATTGGTGCTGGAGTAGAAGATGAAATGAATCATAAAGTTAAATTTCAGATATTGAATGGAAGTACACTTTGAAGTTCGGATCGAAAAGAAACACTTCATCTGAAAAACAATATATATACCTAGGGTGAAAATAATCCTCAACTCAATCCCCAGGTTAGACGTCATATTAGTATAGTGTGAATGGTATATTTGGGTGGGGAGGGGGATACTTCGTCTAGTTATAAGGAAACTCATTTACCAACTTTAAATAAGTTTACTATTCATTTTGTATCAAAGAGTTTTTTTTAAACATTTTAAACAGTTTTGAATTAAAAAAGAGTGGTTGTGTGGGGGAGGAAGGGGAGAGGGGGGTGAACCTGACAAATCTATAAGCTCAGGCTAGCTCACTTTAAACATATTTATGTCTGTTCACTGCTTTTTAGACCATCACAAGCAAGAGAACTTAGTATTTAAATAAATAGAATCTAAAAAATATCATTTTTTCCTATACAGTTTTATTCAAAAATTGAAAAAAATATGATCCCATTGAGATCCCAATCTAAAAATTTGTACAAACATAGATGAAATACACAAGAATTTTTGAGAATTTTTTCAAAAAAATTCATTATATGTTTTTCGAGAAATTTAAATTTCATTTTTTGAAAAAGAAAATTTTTATCAAATTAGTTATGTTGCATATCAGATTAAGCGGCAACTAACGTACTTTAAAATGCTATTTACCAAATTGTTCTATCTATATTTGGTGCCGAGTTATGGTCCCTTTTATGTACCCTTATCCATTGAAAAACGAGGGTTTTTCCAAAGTTCAAAGTCTCATAAATGAAAAAAATAATAGAGATAAAAATCCAAAAATTGAGACTTTTGATTACCTCAAGGAGTACAATTGATGAGCCAAATGTGAAAGAAATACAAAAATGTAAGGTAAAAATTTTCTCAGATTTTGGATCACTTGACGTGGAATGACCCAAACGGTCTTTTTCGCCGTACTTGTGGGAACTCTCCTTCTTCGGGGAAGGGGGATAGGAGAAACATTTTCTTGAGAGGAATAGGAATCCCTGTTCTCTAAGAGGAATAGGAATTTCGTTCTTGTGGGAACTTTCCTTCTTCGGGGAAGGGGGATAGGAGATACCTTTCTCTGAGAGGAATAGAAATTCCGTTCTTGTGGGAACTCTCCTTCTTCGGGGAAGGGGGATAGGAGCAACATTTCTCTGAGAGGAATAGGAATCCCTGTTCTCTGAGAGAAATAGGAATCCCTGTTTGAACAATATGACGGTTCGTCAACGGGGTGGTAGCTGTAGAGAAGTGACCGCTCTAAAGAAGTTTCATTCTATCGGTTTACTTTTTTTTTCGTTTTGCAAAATAAAATGGCACACACTTCCCTGGAGTTACTTCTTGGAGGCTGCTCTTGAATGGGTATTTTAAGTTGTTGAAATCTCTCGCACCCTGCATCATAACATTCTATGCGGTATAATAAGTGTTAATACAGTACACTCCGGATTATCCGTGGAATTGGGTGACATGGGTATCGCGGATAGCAAAAATAGCGGATAATCCGAAAAGGAATAAAATAAGGGGTAAAGAAAATAAAAAATGTCTCCTGCTTAAAAATAAGAGCATTACACTTAAAACGTGATATGTACAAACAGTAAAAAAAAAAAATATATATATATGTATAAGATTCCAAGCATAAATAGAAGGTCAAGACTTCTAATATTTCTTCAAGATAGTTTAGTTATTTTAATTCCATATGTCAAGCTGCTCATTTTCTTCAAGGAACACTTAACGCTAGTTTACATTAATTAAAATACTTTATTTACAATGTATACAATCATCAAGAATGACTAAATTTGACCTATCAAGAATGCTCAGAACAAATAGTGATCAAGTTTCAACATTACAAAATCATGGAATTTCAAGCTATTTTTTAATTTATCGTCTGCTTCTTGCGAATGCTGCCAAACCAAACTTGAAACAAAAAGCTTAACTAAAACAAGAAAAGATATGCAAATAGAACTTAAAATTAAATATTCAACAAACAGTGACGATAGGTACAGCATAAAAAAATATCTGTATTTCAAGTTCTCAAGCATATAAAATCTATAAAGAAGTGGTGCATACGATAACGCACAGATAAAATAAATTATTGGATGAAGTACACCACAGACCGCACTCTTGGGTAAGAAATGTTAAGAAAGCAAAATAAACAAGAAGTTCTGTCAAGAACTAAACGAGCCTACTTTCCCGTACATCGACATGGGCATTCTAGCATCTGATCATTATTCTCTTGATTATCTAAGACTAAAAATTATGTCAAACATACCTTTAAAAGCAAAATATACCTCTCTCATCAGATGAAATAGACACATAAAAAGTAAATAAATGAATAAATAAAGTTTTGTCGCACCTTTTAAAAAATGTAACTGTTACAGTTCTTCCGTAGAAAAATTCCTCAATTGTTTTCAAAAAAAAATTAAAAGTACAAAGTACATCAAAACACATTTTATCAAAGAAAGAAAAAAAAAAGAAAAAAAAAAGAAAAAAAACTCGTCCGTTGATAAAATGTCTTGAATTTCACTTTTCATCCGTTGCCAGTTGTTAAATATAAATAAAGAATAAAATGCCCTAGTGAATCAAACATTTTTGTTACAAAAAAAAATCGTCTGCCAAAAATAATAATAATAATAATAATAAATTCAATAAAACAAATGAATAAATAAACAAAAAATCGTCTGCACAGTCAGTCATTTTTTTCGGACTGTTTACTCAAAAGTTATTAGGGGTGACAGCTTGCTTGAGCGGTTCAATGTTGAATGAAAAATTGTTCAAATCCGAAATGTAAATACGGGAATGAAGTATCCTTGAAAAGTTCTTTCCAACAAAAAAAAGTTTGTTCAAATCGGACTGTTCATTAAAAAGTTAGTATCGCGGGACCGGTTTTTTGAACGGCTCAAAGTTGAACCAAAAATTGTTCAAATCAAAAAATCAAGTATGGGAATGAGCTGTACTCGCCGAGATCTTTCCAACAAAAAAAAGTTTGTCCAAATCGGAATGTTCATTCAAAAGTTATTAGGGGGGGACAGACAGACCGACAGACCGACAGACCGACCGACCGACAGACCGACACACAAATTCCCCATCTCAATACCCTACTTTCAAATTTTTAATTTTTCGATATTCATTTTACCTCTTTATTTTTTTAACTTGGCGATATTTTTTTTGGACTTGGCGATATTTTTTTTAACTTGGCGATATTTTTTGGACTTGGCGATATTTTTTCGATGCATTAAGCTACTTTTAATACTTTTTTCGTCTTTCTTTTATTTTTAACGGGAAAGTAGGCTAAAAAGGGACAATCTGGGACAAATGGATTTCAGACCTGTGGTTTTAAAGTAAAATTTTTGCTATACAAGTTTAAAGTTAACTAAGATTTTTTTCCCAAGACACATGCGGATAATCCGCCCCGCTGATAATCGCCTCCCTTCGAATAATCCGCTAGCGGATAAGCGAGAGTTTACCATATACGTAAATAACAATACGTAGCTTTTAAATGTTATGAATTTCATTTTAACACTCATAGCTGCCTTACTATTATTAAATAGCTAATTTTACGTCACATTTTTTCCGTGTTTAATAGTAACTTTAAATAGTAAGATGACTTTAAACTGAAATGCTAGAACTGGTTCTGATTTACCCTGAGAGACTGTAATATATTTTTTACTTACAGCTGCGTAGGAGAATTGAGCGTCTCTCTGATGTTGGCCTCAAGCTGCCTTATTTTCAGTTTCGCCATGTCCAGTTGGTGGCGGGTTTTCCACAGCATTGTGTCACAAACGGGATCCTTGCATCTGTGGTGTTTAATGAGATCTGTGGCTTCGTAAACGGCACCACGGAAACTAAGTGATTTTCCCATACTCTGAAAGAAAACATGGATACATGTCAAAACAATATTATTGATCGTAAATATGCGTAAGCAACCAACCTTAACCCATTAATGCCTAGCGTCCCTTTTTGGGGACGGTCCAAAATGTGTTTGTATTTACCAAAAATGAACATTTCAACCAAATAATAGTGTTTAATTATTACTTTAGGATTATTTAAATTCATTATTAACAGATTGCAGCACATAACCATTGTAAAGTGTGTTCTGTAGCCGTGTAACCAGTATACAAAATATCTTTGGAAGAAAAATGTCAGGCATTAATGGGTTAACTTTCGCAATATTTGTTTCAGCAATCGGGCTAAATAATCAGAGTGCAATGCAAGGAATAAAGGAAAAGGCAAATACGCTAGTACACACACAAAAAAAGATATGGCCCATTTTCTAAATGACATCATGAAACAGTGCTTGTTTAATTTTTTTTATTGTATCTGTCAAAATAAATGTAATCGCTGTTCATCCATATTTTCTGAAAGGCACATCAAACACACATAAACCGGTTAGTGAAAATTTTAAAATTATAAAAATCAAAAAAGCAACCAAAATATGAAACGATTTGTCGGGTTAGCATTGATAGTTCTTTGAAATACTCTTTAGACTGAAGAAAGGATCCCTCTCCCCTTAAAGCATCATCTTTTGTTTTCCCTATAAGTGACCGTGTAGTGTGGATTACACGCTCATCCACGGGCGTCGTTGGCGGGGGGGACGAGGGGGACATGTCCCCCCCAATATTTTGAACTCGTCAGAAATCCCCCTGAATATTTTAAAATAATAATTTTGAAAAAAAAAAAATCGGGACTTTCATTTCTAAATCTAAATAAAATTATAACTCCAATCTTTACTAAAATAACGGAACCTTCCGTATCTACTTGCAAGACCGTCTGAGTTATTGAGTCTTATGGTGCTTTTAGCATCGTTTGGATCATTTTTCTCCTACAACACCCATCACTACGTAGTTAGATCAAATTACTCCACTTAACAATAGAAACTTTCCCTTTCCATACCCCACTCCATCACTCCCCACTGGGACAGGGATAGCAGAAGTAGGTAATAAATAAATCTTAGAGGGGGTTTCTTGTGTTTTCCTTGGTTAGGTCACTTGATCCTTGAAGGGCTAGGACAACACAAAATTCTTCGAAACTGATGCTTCCTTAAAATCTCTGATAAGGATCGCGGGCTAAGGGGAGGGTGGTTTTATGGCTTGCTCTGCCTCGCCCTGCCTAGTTTTCTCACGCCAGCTGTACAGCTGTGTTCTTTCTTCTTTTTTTTTTTTTTGGTAAGATCTCCACTACTGACCAGAATGGACCAGATAGTTTCATTAACGTCATTCGCTCCTGGAACTGATTCCCGAATGTTCGTTTGCTCTACATATAGTTCAATCAACGACGTTTTCTTTTGAGATAAGTTTAATATGTTTTAATTATTATTTATTTTTTAGAATTATACTGCATTCATGATATTATATAAGTCTAGAAATAGTATCAAAGCTCAAACGTAGGAAGGTACAGTCATAGAAAAAAAAAAATGAAACACTCTGAATTATTCGGCTGCTATACTTGCCAAGAACAAAAGAAAGGTGTCTTCTGACATGGATTAAAGTCTTCTTTAAAACTATGTGAGTAAAATTTTGATAAGGGGCTATATACAAAGTGAAATGAACTCAAAGTCTGAATTTTCAAATAGGAACCCCTACATTTGGTTACATAATTAGGTGCGGAGGGCCGAAAGTACGCTAGGTACCAAGCGGCATCACTTTAGGACCAGTAGAACAAAAGTTATGACCGACCAAAGATTTAGGGACCACCACCACATTTAAAAGGCTACTTTCAAGGTCGAAATTTACAAAGAGTAGACAAATCATATTTTTTCGATTAAATTACCTAAAGCTACTCGCAATAATACGTTTGCTTTTCGTAATTAATTAAAAATTCTCGGGTTTTGTTAAAGTTATAATATTTTTTTGAAATTTGGAAGAGAAAACCCTACTGTGTAGAGTTCAAGGGAAAAACGCAACATTCTATCTTTTTGATTAAACAAAGATGGATGCATATTTTTAGCTACGCACTAACCGTTGCAGCACACACCTTTTGGAGAGAGGTTACAACTTAAAAGTAACCTCTTGTATTTATTTTAACTACTGTATTAGGATTGGCAAAAATGTTAAAACCGTGGCTCAGAATTTAAAAAAACGTCTAATCTTTACAAATTATTCCAAATAACCTTCCGAGACACCACAGTTTTAAATGAAAATCAAGTGTCCACGTAAAAAGTTTTCTGAATTGCTACATGTTGCATGATTGCAGACTTCTGACTAATGGACAAAAAATATGATTGTCTACCAGTTTCAAAATATACTCAGCAGTTTTATTAGCGTTTAGCTTTCAACATATTATAGCTGTTGAAAACTAAATACTATATAAAAACGCTGAGCATGTTCTGCAACTGGTGGAAAAGCATATTCCTCTTTCTTTGCATAGAAATTCCCTGCTATTGTTTCAGTTTGCACAGTTGTATATGGTCCCTAAAAATGGTTCTTTTAGCATATCTCAAAAACTACTGGATATTTTGAGCTCCCATTTTGGATTCTCCTTTGAAACCCCTTCTAGATTGTTTCTCCATCAAAATATTATATGGTTCCAGATCATCATTTTTTCAAATATTAATTTCAAAATTCATAAAAAAATCAAAGTTTTATCTGAGAGGAAGTCAAAGACGTTTTTATTGTTGGGTTGGTTCATACTTTAATATAAAAAAACAAATTTTGCCGTACCTATCGTGGTTTAGGTATTATATGCCCAAGTATCAAAAATATTTTTAACATTACGGGACGGTTTTTTCTCAGTTCAATTGTGAAGCAACGGCTTTAGCAAATTTAAAACGATTTGGTATACAAAGTTAAATGATGTTGCTGATCACAAATATGCGATAAAAAAGGTGGGTTTTCATAGAAAATTTTAAAGTTGATGCCGATTTTTATATGAAGACGACCCCTTAACGACAATTTACCGATAGAAATTTATAGAACACTTTATTCCTGAAAAAATAACATATTACACGTGTCTCCAGTGTTAATAGTCTTTGAAAACGAGCAAGTGTTTCGTTTTTTTTTTCTATGACTGTACAAATGAAAAGTTTTGAAAAGACTTCTAACTTCTTTGTACAGTATTTTTATTACAGAGAAAAGAAATGTATGTAAATTCATTGCGAATTGAAAATGAAGATTTTGTTTCTGTTAGTGACGGTTCGCGGCTTGTTTTTTTTTTTCGTTTATTTATTTAGTTTTTTTTAATCATCGTCGCAGTTGCTGTTATTCTATAGGATTTGATTTTTTTCGCGCTTTCTTTATTTATCAGTTACTTTTCATGTGCTATTTTGGACATACTTCATTTTAATTGTCATTAGTTCAATCGATTAGCATTCAACACAACTCCATTGTTTATTACCTTCTTCTTTTTACTTAAAAATTACATGCCCAAAAATTCTTTTAAGTGATGAAATAATAAGGCTTGTTTAGTTGAGTATTATTCAGATAACTAAATTCATTTTAAAAAGTTGGAACCGACAAAATATTTTATCGCTGCATTTCTATGAAAATTTGTAAAAAGGACTGAATTATCATTAAAGAAAAGCAAGTTATTTATCTTCCTTACAAATTATTTTAAATTGAAATTTTCAAACCTAATTTTCAGCTGAGAAATATAAATTTTAAAATTGAACTTTCAAAATTAAGTGAAAGTATCGTTTTCAGCATAGGCACAATTGAAGCAAAACAAATGCTTGTATGGAGGAGAGGGTAAGAAGCAATAATAAAAATCAATTAAATTAAAAAATAATAATATTAGAAAGATTTCTCACATATCGTTGAAGATCAAAATGCCAGATGAATTATAAAAAGGATTTTTTTTTCGTGGTAAATTACACTACATATTAAGAAGTCAGAACTTTTCAGACAGTCTTCCCCCTAAAAACTTCTATTTTATCGTTTCTAATTGTTTGTTTTTATCAAAAGTAAAAATAATGACGCGATAAAGCAGGATGAAAAACATTAATACTTCTTCAAGCACTAAATTAAGCTTTTGCATTGTTACAAATGCATGAATTTTGAATAAAGTAACGTGAGCATAAAATGTGAGATGTGGGAGTATAACCCTATTTTTTTTATTCATTCATTTGCTGTTTCAGCTTGAATAAACATATCTCTCAATAAAAAAAGAGGCGTCTCCGTTTCCCTCTCTGTCTTTTGTCAACAACATTTAGGATCATTCTATATTTTGTTCTAAAGGGGTTAAACTTTTCTTTCCGAAGGAGAGTTCTCGAAAATTCCTGCCCTAACATCATTGAAAGTCGACTGAAATCACGCTTTTCGAATATTTGTCTGTCCTCTTTAAGTTATCAAAGATGAGTGTCATTCCGACGAAAATGGTACAAATCATGTCTGAAACTTTTTACTTAAGATTATCAATTTAAATAATTTCCACCAACGAATCATATTTATTTTTATTGAGTTTCCATTTATTTGTGTATAATGAAGTGTAAATAACTAGTACACGACTTATTTATGAAAGGATTTTAAATATTTTGATCACTTTGTTTAACAGAGTGGAAAAATAAGCCTTTAAAAATATCTGTATAATCACAAAGAAAAGTTAGAATCACAGAACAAGCATAAAGTGGAATAAACAGCCTAAAACTGTAAGTCTGTCTGCAATTACACGGCATTACACTACCTATATTTTTTAAAAATATATCAGATTGAATGTAATCGTTTATTTTATTTCCAAAAGGCATATAACAGAGTGGACAATTCGAAACATAGAAAATCTAGGGACATGGATAAATAGTAGTGTTTTTTGGGGATTTTTTTTTTTTTTTCATTTGCGTAATAATCTGCAGTAATGGTGTCAGAAGCATCTTTTGTGCAGTGCAGTGTCATTTATTTGTTTCTTACATTTCAGTTTAATTTTAAATCACATTTAAAATTCTAGCAATTTTAAATCACATTTAAAATTCTAGCAATTTTAAATCACATTTAAAATTCTAGCAATTTTAAATCACATTTAAAATTCTAGCAATTTGAAGCTGGGACACGCCATTTTCCCCTTCTTCTGACAAAAATAATTTTTTTTTGTGTCATTTCTAAATGGATTAAACCTAAGCAATTGATACTTGATGGCACAAAATTAAATGGAGAACCAATAAAAAATACACTTAATGGGTGGTAGTAATTAAAATTGATTTTAAAAAATTCTAACATCTCGGACATGATTTGTACCATTTTCGTCGGAATAACCCATGACCATTCAATTTTGAAAAAGTTCCAGGGTGGGCCTTAAATCTCCCTTGCCTACCTATTTATTTTATTTGCTATATAGTATCACCTAATTCTTGAAATTCAGTGAATGCTCTTTTAGCAAAGCACTTTTCGCCAGTTTGACGTACGCATACATAAATGTATACTTACGGGAGTTCGTTTGTAGTATAAGTTCTTATTTAGAATAATTTTTTTACAAAAACAATATAAAGTTCCGAGATTTCAGCAATTGCTTGAATTTTCTTTATAAATTTAAAGTTACTCATAGATGCAGATAAGATTTATTTTAAGTGTAATTGTTAGAAAAACTTTAATCTGAGTAACATAAATTATTGTATCCATTTTTAATTGAAATCAACAAACGCTATTGTATTCTAAAAGAGTGAAAAAGTCAAAATATATATACGTAGCTTTTTATAAAGTATAAAAATAAATCAAATCCTTGATGCATTGAGATTTCTGAAACATAAAATATTACAAATAACTGAATAAAAAGTCAGCTATAATTTATTGAAGTTTCATTTAAATTTACTGTTTGCAGAAGACTTGAATTACTTTTTGATGCAAATTAGATTATTCTATGAAAGGTTAATTTATGAAGTTATTTCCCTTCGCTTGCGGAAGTGAAATGAATTGGGTTCGAAAAAAGAATAAACTATTTCTTTTTTTTTTTTTCTCGTATTTTTTATTACTCACAATCACCTTTGAAGTATGTTTCGTTCAAGTTTGAAAAGACAAAGCTTTTTCTTAGAATACTGAGGTATAGTCAGGAAAGATCGGGTATGACATGCGGTTCAGATAGGACAAATTCCAAATTCCAAGAACAAAAAAGTTCAAAGAAATATGTCGAAAAATATTCCGCTCAAAGCTAGTTATTACTGTTCATTCCCTTGCCTCCTTTCTCGAATTTATGTAAGAATGTAAATATCTGATAAGTTCTGCGTTTGGTTTCCTTTAAAAGTCAAGAAATATTTTATGATGTAACACGGTTAAACTAACAAGATAAATATATTTATTGACTTTTGTAGTCTAAAGAAAGACAACGAGTAACATTCTCTACAAGCGATTGTCGAAGTTCAAAAAGAAAACAATAAAATATAATTACAATTCACTCGTTGAGTATGTTGTATTTTTGATGTTCGCACTGTTTTATCAATCATAGTTGAATATAAAAATAAAAAAAATAACGCTTAATAGAATGAAATAAGCGTTGTTCTTGTACTACTAGAATGAGCTGAGATTTAGAGGACTGGGATTTTATGAGACTTTCTTTATTAAACTAAAATGTTTGAAACCGGGTAAGAATTTGATAATTAATCTATTTATGCCCAAGTTTTTTTTAACAATTTTTTTCAATTTTTATGTGCTTAAAACTCTTACTTGGAATGGTTTACATACATTTTAGGCATAAAATAGTTCGCCGTTGCAATATTTATTAAGTTATTTAACGTCCTATTTATGGGATATTTTGCAGATATGTGAGCAAAAGACGACCTTACTTGACTAATCTTTTGCAAGGTAACTCTACAGAAGGCATCTCTGATAAATTTTAAGCAAATCATTTTAAAATAGTTTACTTTTCTGAAAAATAAGGTCGTAAAAAAAACTTACTTTCTGTGTCTGCTCATGCTGGATCGTTGCTTGACTGATTTGTCTGAAAATAGCTGTCAATAAATAAACTCTGATGTCCAAATAGTGGCTCTAACTGGTTTTCTCAAGAAGAAGGACTATTTAACTTGTGAGAAACAGTTTTAGAGTAAAATGATTTACCCATTACAGGTTTTTGTATGCAATAACTAATAAGCATCTCGTTTTTAAGCTACTGGGAATAAATGGGTTAACCATTATACGTTTTTGTTTTGAACAATAAGGATTTGATATCGTGAACGCTTCACAGAATCCCTCACCCATACCTTCGGCACCCACTTCGATACCAGTTTTCTTCTCAATTTAAAGTATTTTGCCAAAAGTTAACTAAGCACTTAATGCATCATAACATAACAAGATTGTACTTACTAAGCTCAACAACGTGCAGCAATCTCCCGTATCCTTTTTGGCTAAATGTTTGCGTAAGTATTTGAAGTATATGTGTTCCAAAAGTAAAACCAGTATTGTAAATACTACTCCTATACCAAGTAGCAGAAATGCGCTCATAAACTGATTTACATCCAAGGGCTTGCTCACATTACGTTTGTTTCGAGTGGGCTTGCAAGCGCCTTGCAGCCAAAACCTCTGCAATCTTTCAAGATCTCCTGAAAGGGAAAACAAAAGCCTATAAGCTTGTACTCATATATTTGCTACAATAGACAGTAAAAGTGGATTTAGTTATTTAACATTTTCCCGATCATTTAAAATTGCGAATTATTATTCCTAAGCTCAATGCTTATAAAATTGCAAAGGGTTACTCTCGCTTATTTCGGCATCGCAATTCAAAAAAAAATTAATTAAATTAAAATGAAGAAAACAATTCCAGTTAATAAATAAATCAATACTAAAAAACAATAAATAAAATAAAATGAAGTAAAAAAAAAATAAAGATTTTTCAGCTATTGCCTCTTAACATGTCTAATGGCTCAAAAATAATAGTCTTGATGAAAAGTTACCTTCCGTTTCTATAAACTGCTGTGTTATAAAAGATCTTCTGAAGCTCGTGTAGCTCAATAAAACAGCCCTTGGTACACATAACGGTTCATAAGGTTTTGCTTATGTGACTTTTTAATTTTATTTTGTTTATTTATTTATTTGTTTATTTATTTATTTATTTATTTATTTTTTTTATTTATTTATTTTTTTTTTTTTGTCTTCTACCGGCTCGACTTGTCTTTAAGAACTCTTTGAGATGATTATTACACTTTCCCTTTAGCTGCAAAAATTCCCTTTTTTCCCTTGAAAAAGAGGTCTGCTGTAACTCCGAAGCAAGGGAGAGTAATTTCAACTGAAAGGGCAAGTGGATAAAGGTGATATGTGACATTCTTTTTTAATTTCAAAAAAAATTGTTGTGTTATTTTTTTAATGGATATTTCTCAACTGGTAAACCGTGGTCATATTCTTAGTTACCAACCATTTCTGTGACTAAGGGGACATGATACTGATGGACTGATCAACCTTCATCCATGGTAAAAAGTAAGTTTCAAAAATTTTCACCCATCACCTTTATCCACTTGCCCCTTCTATTGAAAACGTATGCAAGAAGTAGAGAAATGACAGAATAAAAATTAAGACAGTTAACCATACCGTTTTCTCTGTACTGTATCATGGCTCTGTTAAACATACTGAGGTACTTGGACTTTTTAGGCAAGGCAAAACCATAGCCGGTCATGGCGTACCAAGACCCGACGGTCAACAAGCGGCACTCATTATCTTGGCCGGCTAGGTACTCAAGAACGGTGGCATCGTATATAAAGGCATCCAAATCTCTGAAAACGAAAAAAAGATTGAATAGAAATATTGCATATACACACACACATGTATATATATATATATATATATATATATATATATATATATATATATATATATATATATATATATATATATATATATATATATATATATATATATACAGGCTAATATGTTACTAATTTCAAGGGGAGTGCCATACATCGAAACTCTGGGTGTTCATAAATATTTAAAGACTCTTAAACTTCGAACATAATTTATTACATTAAAATTAATGTTGGAAATGCTAGCCTACATTACAGAGATGTGTAGCACCAACAAGCCAGTTTTTCCAAGTTTTCAAGGGGGGGGGGGGGTCAAAGGGGTTCTATTGAACTGAAATTTTATAAACGATAATACTCAAAAGTTGAAATGCACAAATTTACAGGGAGCTACTTACACTTGTTTCGAGACTTCAATTAATTTCTTTTTCAATCCAAAAGAAGTAAGTAAATGGACGAAAATACATGGGGGAAAAGATAGGAGAAATACTTCTCATCCAACGAGCTCACTTCATTTGCTCTGAGAAAGAGGTTATTTGCATGGTTGCCCAGGTGGGGGAGGGGGGAGATTGGGGGCTAAAGCCCGCACCCATAGAAATTAGCACTTTCTCTCATTAGTACTTCATTTTCGGCGAAAATATAAACGCATTTCTTCTTCAGCCATTAAAGAATATACAGTGAACTCTCACTTATACACCGCCTCACTTATGCGCCTTTTTCACTTATACTTACACGACTATTTTAAATGGTCCCAGCATATTCCATAGCAAAATAATGATAGTATCATCCGTTTATGCTTCGCTCGAAATAAATATTTCACTTATGCGCCTAATTTTCCGTAAAATGTCAAAAACATAATTTATTTTCTTTAAAAAATAAGCATTTTTCTTCACTTTCCTCTTTAATCTTTTGCCTTTATTGCACACGGAAGGCATTTTTTTCCGCATGATGAATTAGAATTTGGAGAGGGAAAATTACCTATTATGAATCGTTTTAAACTGAATATTTTGTAATTAGGTATTAGGGTGAGTCGAAAAAATCGATTTTTTTATTTCGAAATCGCATTACCTCTCAAAAGTTGTGGTTTAGTGTCCACAACTTGGGAAAAATAAGAAAAAAATTCTAAGTTGACGTCTTCGGTTCGCGCGTGAGGCTCAAAGTTTGAAAAAAATATGTTAAAAATGGAAATTTTCAAAAGGAAAAAAGAAAAAAAAATTGTAACTTTTTATAATGCAACTGCCATAAGCTGTAAATATTTTGTGCATTTTTAATCTAAAAAAGTATTTTATAGCTTTTACATACGATCATTAGTTTGCACATCAGCCTTAAATTGGGCTAAAATCGCCTACAATGTCAAATTTCGAAAATATCGATTTTTTTTAGTTCGAAATCGCATTACCTCTCAAAAATTGTGGTTTGGTATCCAAAATTTGGGAAAAATAATTTAAAAAAAATCTAAGTTGACTCCTTCGGTTCGCGCATGAGGCACAAAGTTGGAAAATATATGCTAAAAATGGAAATTTTCAAAAAATAATTTGAAAAAAAAAAAAGTAATTGTTTTTTATCGAATCTAATTTAAATTGTTAGTAGATAACATAATTTGAACGAAGAAATATACATATAACTTTTAGAAGATACATTCTGTTTGTGCATAAGGCTCAAAATATGAAAAAAAAACGTCTAAAACTGAACCAGAACGCACTACGTCGGCACTGTGCCGGTATATTTTATTCTACAGCCGACTTGTCTAGACATTACACATATTCTAGGAGACAGTTCGAAGTCCCTGCAGTCTGCACTCCATTTGGTTGTCACTTAGTCAGCTAGACCCGCCAAACAAACAGTATCTTTAATTAGCAACTGAAAGTGGATCAAAAAGTACAGCGTGTTTAGCTTTGGGTGAGTTTTTTTTTTTTTTTTTTTTTTGTAACTTTATAGCATATTTTCATGCTCAAGTTTTGTTATACTGTTCTCCTTTCTCCGACTAATAAATAATGGAACCCCGGCAAACTTCTAAACGTTTAATTGTTTGTCCGTTTTTTGGTGCACCGAAAGGGTTAAGTCAAAGTGTTTTACCCACATGTGCAGATGTGTTGTTAACTTGTTTTGAAGAAAAATCGCAATCTGTAAAAGGCGAACCTTTTTCAAGGATTTCAGATTGCATATCTGCTTAAATAGAAGAATTTACTGCAAAGCTTCTATACCAATATACAGTGGTAATATAAATGTGCGTTCTATACCAATGTACAGATGTATAGTGTACATCTACAAGAGATTGGCTTTTTAGCACAAGAGAACACGAAAAATTCATTGCACACTTGAAAGAAGCAACGTCAAAAAGTTTAGACTTCGCTTAATTAACGAAATGATTGAGTTTTGTCTTAAAGTTCAATTTATCTTTATCACGACTAAATGACTTTCTCAAAGTGTAGTATTATGGTAATCCTTTATCAATTTTACAATACGTACATGACTGACCGTTGGTATAGAAGCTTTGCAGTAAATTTCTTCTATGAGCTATGCAATCTGAAATCCTTGAAAAAGGTTGGCCTTTTACAGATTGCGATTTTTCTTCAAAGCAAGCTAACAACACATCTGCACATGTGGTTAAAACACTTTGACTTAACCCTTTCGGTACACCAAAAAAACGGACAAATAATTAAACGTTTAGAAGTTTTCCGGGGTTATGTATTATTCGGAGAACGGAGAACAGTATAACAAAACTTGAGCATAAAAATATGCTATAAAGTTACAAAAAAAAAAAAAAAAACTCACCCAAAGCTAAACACGCTGCACTTTTTGATTCACTTTCAGTTGCTAATTAAAGATGCTGTTTGTTTGGCGGGTCTAGCTGACATCGTGACATGGCGGGTCAAGTGACAACCAAAGGGGGTGCAGACTGCAGGGACTTTGAACTGTCTCCTAGAATATGTGTAATGTCTAGAAAAGTCGGCTGTAGAACAAAAATATACCGGCACAGCGCCGACATAGTGCGTTCTGATTTAGTTTTTGACATTTTTTTTCATATCTTGAGCCTTATGCACAAACAGAATGTATCTTCTAAAAGTTATGTATAATTTTTTGGGTTCAACTTATGTTATCTAATAACAATTTAAAGCAGTTTCGATAGAAAAAAAAATTACTTTTTTTTCAAATTATTTTTTGAAAATTTCTCCATTTTTACCATATATTTTCCAACTTTGAGCCTCATACGCGAACCGAAGTAGCCAACTTAGATTTTTTATTTATTTTTTCCAAATTTTGGATACCAAACCACAACTTTTGAGAGGTAATGCGATTTCGAAATAAAAAAAATCGATATTTTCGAAATTTGACATTGTAGGCGATTTTAGCCCAATTTAAGGCTGATGTGCAAACTAAAGATCGTATGTAAAAGCTATAAAATATTTTTTTAGATTAAAAATGCACAAAATATTTACAGATTATGGTATTTGCATTATAAAAATTTAGTTTTTTTTTCTTTTTTCTTTTTGAAAATTTCCATTTTTAACATATTTTTTCCAACTTTGAGCCTCATGCGCGAACCGAAGACGTCAACTTAGAATTTTTTTCTTATTTTTCCCAAGTTGTGGATACTAAACCACAACTTTTGAGAGGTAATGCGATTTCGAAATAAAAAAATCGATTTTTTCGACTCACCCTATTAGGTATGTTATATTTTTTTCTAATTATCCGTGTAGTTAAGTTACAGTAATTGCTAAACCGTAGTAATATGTCCCTTTTCTATAGAAACATTCTTATTCATTCTCTCATTAGAGCCTATGTTGCGTTTTAGTCCTTTAAATAGGCTTGTTCACTTATACGTCTTTCTCACTTATACGTCTCTCTCACTTATTCGTCTTTCTCTGTTGGTCCCTTGGGTCGGCGTATAAGTGAGAGTTCACTGTAAGTTATTAAAACTGTCAACTTTTAACAACTCACATCCGCACTGATATTGCTTTCCATGGGAAAAATGCCCAACTAAACCATGCGGGAGATATCTGACCCCCCTAAAAATTTCACATATAGGCGCCCATGGTTCTAAGTAACCTCGAAATAACAACTCCATGCTTCTTTGAACGAGTTCTTCAACATACAGGGGAGAAAAGTAAATCCCCAAGTACTTCTTTATCTTCAAATAAAGTTTCGGTTCAGATTAAACTGTTTTTGTATTTGTCTACTTTTTTTTATATGTAATGAGATCTTCAACCAATAAGAAAAAAATTCCTATAACCTATCTTCAAATAAAGCTTCGTTTCAGATCACACTTTATTTGTGTTTGCCCTTTTTTCTTCTTTTTTATACATAATAAGTTCTTCAACATACAACAGAGGAAAAAAAACTGACTACTTCTTTATCATCAAATATAGCTTCGTTTCAGATTTAACTGCGTCTCTGTTAATTTCCTTTTTCCACACATTCCGTTTTCGTTTTGCAAAAGTTTTATTTTTCAGTCTTATTGGAAAAGTCGACCGTCCCTACCACCCCTCCATTAAATCAGTGCTTGCACTAAGCTATAAATGTGCTATTTCATTTGATTATATTTTATTGCACTCAATAAATTTTCCGGGAATTCAGTTTTTAATTTCAGTGAATGCCTGCTGATCATGGTGCTGCCATCTACAGATTATTTTAAAAATGAATATACTTCAAACCTTCCTATCTCGAATTTCACGGAAGAAAAATTCGAGATACGAAGGTTTCGAGGTTGTGATAAAATTCACAAAAATAAGCAATTGGAACAAAGTCAAATACTCAATAGTTTGTTTTGCTTTGATATTGTTAAATATTTTACTGTACGACATGTTGTGAGTCCACGTTTTACTAATTGTGATGACTATATCTGTAACAAGTTAATGCATACCTTTAAGTACGAACATAGTCTTCGAAAGATTATGCAAAAGATGGCTTTTTTCTCAAAGTTATACCATTGATAAAAATGGCTGGAGATGAAATTCAAAAATGAGAGTCGTCAAAATTCGAGATAGAGAGGTTTTCGGGAAAAATCATTCGAGATAAACAGGAGAAAAAACATTAAATGTATGCTGTGAAAGCAGGGAAATTGAAAAATGTCGACATAGAGAGGTTTTCGAGATAAGCAGGTTCGAGAGAAAGATTCCACTGTATTAAAAAATGTGCATGCAAGCAATTGCCGAAAGTACACTTAAGCTTATCAGTGTAAAGATACATTTTTGCCTGCATTAGAGGGCTTATGGAATTAGGTACAATTAAAAATGACGATTTCCTTGTAGCTTAATTCGGGGTTCAAAGAAATGAAGAATGATGTATCACATGGATTTACTAATTAGTTTTAAAACTATCAGTTTTTAGTGACATTGCATTCATTAGATTTCTAAAATGAAATAAATAGAACTTATGCGTAAAATTGATTTGGTAAATGTGAAGCTGACGTGTTACATTTTTCGAGATTAAACATTGTTGTTGTTCTATTTTTTTATCTTGATCATCCATTATCATAATTTTATGAGAAACTTTTCAAATGCATTTTTGTTGGAATAAAATTGTTGAATGCATATTTGAATGCAACGGGATTAATTTCATGTTAGTAAACGTCTCAACTATCTTTGCAAATAACTAAAGGTATCTTTATAAAAGCGAGAAGTGGATATAAAGCGTTAATAGTGATGGCGATGGCACAAAATAAGAAAACTTATTGTATATGCTTCAATATGTTGATACAAATGCTACGAACTATGAATAAATTAAAGAAATGAAAAATATAAGCTAAGAAAGAAATAAAAAAACATAAAAAAACTTATATGTTACTGCCTCATCGAATCGTTTTGCATTTGTTTTAAAATTACATGAATATGACGGAATTTAACTGAAAGTAAAAGTAAATAATTCATTAGAATAAATAAAGAAATATTTACAAAGGAAATTTCAATTTGTTCACTTTCCGTCTTACGACGTTAAAATATTTCGGTATTGATATTAATTTTGACATTTGCATCGGATTTTTAGTGTTTCAACTTAGTAGAAAATTAGTGTTAAGCTTAACTTAATGTTAAGCTTAGTAGATATCTTACCTACCCGCACTAAGAAAAATGCTTTGAAATCCCCTGCATAGGTAACATATTACACTCATCGAATATACTTTCTCTTCGTCTTATACAGAAATTTTTGACAGAATGCTTTAAAAAATTGAACTTTGATATCTCATATTCAAATGATGTTTTTCGCAATAACGAATTGCGATAGGTGCTTGTGTTTATGTGTGAGGGTGTGTTGGCGTGTGCGTATATAGGCGGCTTAAAAAAATACAAAGCTAGTAATTTTTTTAGAAGTTAGCTTTAAATAAAATTCACAAAACAATACTTACTTATTAATTGCAATTAACTACAACTACAATTAATTAATTGCAATTAGCTAGCACTAACAATTAATAAATTGTTAACTGTTACTACTACAGTATACAATTAATAAAATGTTAACTGTTTCTTCTACAGTATACAATTAATAAATTGTTAATTGTAATTTTAAACAATTACATTTGATCACTTTAATATTAAATTCACCTAATCTGGAAGCTCAGGATGAAATTTCCAGACACAAAATTCTTAATTTACTAACAAGGTAATAATGGCTGCTATTAAAACTGAAACTTTTCTGAGCTGGCATTAGCACCTAGTAGTCATGAAAGATTGTAAAAGATTTAAAGCAGTGAATAACCCCCCTAAGCAAGGGCTAAGGCAGAAACAAGCAATACATCGCCAACTAGGTTTTTTCGATCCATGGACTGCAGTTTCGTGCTTATTATGCTCTCATCAGTACGAAAGTAGCCGAGTTGGAGGCAAAAATCCTCTTATAAAGCCCACCTCTCCCGGGAGAAAGAACGAAATAAAGAGAAAAAAAACGGAATATTTCATGCTGATCTTGGTTTTTTTTTTGCCGTTCGGGCTATTTCAAGATTCATGAAAAGATTTTTTTTAAATTTATTGTCTGATGAAAATATAGTTTTCCATTGAAGTGAATTGAATTGTTCAGTTTTATTTATGCTATTTCATGTTTTTGATAACTGTTCACCGCATGCATTTTTTAAATTTATTACTGCTATATTTATATTCGTTTCACAGTATTATTAATCTATGGTTTTTATCGTTAATCAGTGACGTCATTTCAAGTTTTTCCAGGGAGGGGGGGCAAAGGGTAAAAACACAATGCAATTTCACCAGAAAATAACAAAACCCACGCCCACTTTTTGTAAATACATTGATTTCTCAAAGTCATGGGGGGGGGGGCAATTGACCCCCCCTGCCCCCCCCCTAAATGACTGGCCTGCCTTTAATGTTTTTATATTGTGTGATATGCAATACATGTTTACAGTTTAAGATTGGTAATTTTTGAAATTTACATACACATTTAGTCAATATCATAACTGCCAGAGTTATTTTTTCCCTCTTAAAAATAACCGATCTAAGGTTGTTTAAAACAATGGCATATTTACTTCGTTTAAAAAAAAAACTGATTTGTTAGAACTGTCTAAAGATTTAGGACTTACGATAGGGGCAAATGACACAAAAAGGGAACAAAAAAATAATAATAAAGAAAGAAAAGAATAGAAAATACTTTCTAAATTTTCTACAAGGCTAGAACAATCAATGGCATCTTTTCTATAGAATTGCCTAATCAAGCAGACCTTTTAGGAAAATTGATGCTAAAACTATTGCGTATTTTGACTTATCTTCAAAATTTTTTTTAAAAAAGATCGTTCTCCTTATACTCGCTAAGTTGACAGTGACGTCACTATGCGCGGTAGAAAACCCAAGAAAACCGAATTAACAGAAACCTTCTTGCCGAATTAGAGGAGATCGACAACTGTGCGTTAACTCTTATTAGCTGGTGTGTTCGATTCAAATGGATGCACTCTTCCGCGCTACTCCGCTCGTAAAATTGAAAAATTAAAAAAAAAAAAAAATATATGAATATTATGACAAAAATAGCTTATATATGAGTAGATGAAACACTCTAATCCGGTTTCTACAGGGAAGGGTTTAATTTCACCCAGAATTCAGACTACGCGCAAGGAATACTTCCTTTGCTTGGTCTCAGCTTATTTCTTTATAGTCAAGAAAGGTTGCAGCCGAGTATAGTGTTGGTCATGTTAAACTGGCTAGCAATATTTTTACGTTTTATTTATGTAGGATTGCTTATACTATTGAACAGTGACAATCTGACGAGTGCTATAGTATGTATACAATAAGAGGTCTACGACAAGGGTTTACTGGAAGAAAAATAAATAATAACTATAGTGAACTCTCACCCTTACACCGCCTCATTTATGCGCCTTTTTCACTTATACGACGATTTTAAATGGTCCCAGCACGTTCCATAGAAAAATAATGATAGTATTATTCGTTTATGCGTCGCTCTAAAGATAAATATTTCACTTATGACCCGAATTTTCCGTAAAATGTGAAAAAAAAAAATTATTTTCATTAAAAAATAAGCATTTTTCTTCACTTTCTTCTTAAATCTTTCCCCTTTATTGCTCACGGAAGGCATTTTTTCCGCATGAACTGGAGTTCGGAGAGGGACAATTACCTATTATGATTAGTTTTAAAGGGAACAGTTTGTGATTAGGTATGCTACAATTTTTGTTTTCTCTTTATCATTGTAGTTACGTTGTAGTAATTGCCAAACCGTAGTAATAAGTCCCATATCTATAGAAACATTCTTATTCATTCTCTTATTACAACCTCTGTTGCGTTTTAGTCCTTTAAATAAGCTAGTTCATTTATACGTCTCGTTCACTTATGCAGCTTTTTCTGTTGGTGCCTTGGGCCAGTGCATAAGTGAGAGTTCACTGTACATGGAGACTTGAGTCAAATCATATTACTTGATTAATATTTTTTTAAAACTAAAACCTCCCTTTTTCATTAAAGAAACATATCAGTCTTACCCTTTCTTAACGGCGTCAACTCCAAGGCGAACTGAAGACCTGTTGAATTTCCGCATCCACGTGTAAAGGTGGGGCTTGTTCCGTTTTAAAACGGCTTCAGTGTTTCCATTGGGGATAGTGCCGAATCGAAAAGGCGGGTCCGTGTTATGAGGATGAGTGAGCTGAAAATACATTTGCAAAACATAAAATGAACTGTGGTACAGAAATATGTTTCTGAAGTATGCATTATGCAATCAAGGTGTAGCGAAATATTGTTCAAGATAACGTGAATTAAGAGTTCCAAATAAAAACCTAAATTAATCTGTGGTATTTAATTATTGTAGTAAAGCCTCGGAATGCAGCCAAGGAGCAAGGAGAAAATGTAAACGAAAATGCGAGTTAAGAATTTTAAGCAAAACCTAATTGATCTATGGTTCCGTCTGTATGCATAGACGGCGATTGTCTTGAATTCCAAACAATGTAATTTTCAAGGAAGTCTATAAAATAAAATTATCCTGTGCAGTTCTTGGTTGAGAAAACTTTATCTTGTTAAAAATTAATTTCAGATAAATTTTATTATTTTTTTTTTCTTTTGCTTCCACCTTCGGTTAGTTCCATTTCAGAATCCTGTGATGTAAACATTCCAATATTCAAAAGAACCATAGTTTATTCATAATGCATTGCTATCCTACCGTCAAACAAATAAATGTATAAGCACAGAAGTTACATTTCGAATGCTTACAGCTCTAAAATAAAAATGAAATGAAGACCTACAAATCGTGAACAGAGACCTTAAAAGTGGAGTTTTCACATTTATTTTCATTATTTCACTCTTAATTTACCCTTTTGTCATCAATCCCAGAGAGATCGTAGTATTCTTCTCTTGTGATCATAAAGGCAGCCAAGTTGGCGGTATATATGGCGAGAAACACGACTGCAAACATCGCCCATACGTTGGACATAAACCTTGCCGTGTAGCCTCTGGGACAGTCCACGTTCACAGCAGCTCCAAAGAGTATGGCCCACACCAGCCAGTACGTCCGAAACAGTGAAAATTTGTGATCTTAAAAGGAGAGATATATTTATTATTGATCTTGAATAATATTTCAATAACTTTAAAAAAAAATTAAAAAAAACACTAATATGATAAATAATAATAATAATAATAGAAGTTTTTTTACCAGATGATTCCTAATGTTTTTTTGCCGAATTACTAAAGACTGGAGTCATATTTTGGATTCAGCAGTAATCCAAATTAAAAAAAAAAAAGAAAAACACCTAGCCATTGGTCCCTGATTAACGCAGAACCAACTGGTTCCATGCAAAGAGTCTTTCAAGGCTTAGGGTCTCAATTTATTTTCAACGATAAATTGTATGCAAAAGAATTTGCATACACTAGGTTTTAAATTTATGAAAAAAAGAAATCAAAGTTCAATATTTTTTAAATTGTTCAATCATTTCCTTTTAATTTCTAAATTATTTTTGGTGTAGCTAAACATTCAGTACATTTGCATAAAAAATGTCTAATAATATTTCATTAAAATTAAAATTCGTACCAATAGGTTTAAGCCTGCATTCATGTATGATTTTTTTTGAGCACTTTTAATTGTATTTTTACAGTTATTTTCTTTCTTTTTTCACTTAAAAAAAGTCTGTACGTTATTATTATTTTTTTAAATTGGAACTCGTTTTTCATGTATAAGGATGTATATTGCAACATACAATCATTTTTATGACTAACTGTTTAGCAGTCCCCGATTTAACAAATGAACGGTTTCTTTTTCTTCATTGTTAAAAAAAGTAAGAAATTCTCCAAACTTACAACATGAATTACATAATTTATTAAAAGTATTTTTTTCTCTCTCTCAACTATTTGTTAAATATTCTCTACTGCAAAATGTTTACCCGATACAATTTTGCAATGCGATTGCGTAAAAAATATGTATTTAAAAAAGTAGAAGAAGCAGAAAAATAAATAAAATAAAAGAATCAAGTATCTTGCATTTGTTGGAAATACATAGAATGTCCCGACATAATCACATTGCATTTTATAAAAGATAATGAAGGATCACAACTTGAATAGTGCCGCCATCTCTCCGGCAAGGTACGAACTAATATGATTTCATACCTTTCCGTTAGATGCCGCCACTAAATTTTCTATTTCTAGGCATGTAGCAAGTTCATTTTATTGAAAAATATCTTAAAATAAGAATCATCTTATCAGAAGATTAGGATAAGTAAAAATAAAACGAATCTCACAGGACAACAAAATTTTTGTTCAATTTCAAAGTTTATTTTGACGTTCTTTGACGTTTATTATTATTGCAGTTGTACAATTTTTTGAAACACATTTTTCGTTCTATAGAGGACGCAGAAGGTCAAACGTAATTTGAATACTTAAATGATTAAAGTGAGATTTCATCTATCTCTACTAATCCAACATTACAAGATTTAGAAATTCATAAGGGAATTGAACTCAGTTTCAAAATTAAGAACTTTTAGTTTAATTTTTTTTAATGAGCACTGAGCAACAATTGCAAAATAGCAATTTTGAATGTTAAAAATATTTATTTTAGTAATGTGAAAAAGAAAAGTCTGGTGTATTTTTTCTCTTGGAAGTTTGAGCGAAAATTCCTAACATCTGAAGAGATTTCGACACGTAAATTAAGAAGCATATTAAATTTGAATAAGTTATGTGAAGAAAAAAAAAAAACGCATTTAGTATTAAATAAAGAGAACTGTATACATTCTTGTAGTTCATGTATCACCTAAATCCGTTTTCGTACCAAGAAGAAAAATAAATGAGTAATAAATAAATAAAAAAATAGATTAATAAATAAATAAAACATACAATTTTATCAATTGAAGACTCTATTAAAAGTTGTTCTAAATCAAAGGATATTGCTTACATCGAAAATAAAACTGCATTCGGAGAGGGGGGGGGGTATTAAAAATATTTAAAAAAATTAAATAAATTAGCCAATTAATTTAGAAAAATAAATAAATAAAAAATACGAATGCAACTTTACGTAACTTAAAGCTGCTTGAAGATTAGGAGGAATACATCATGTTCAAAGAAAACGGTGTACTTATTCGCTTGGAGAAAAGCTCATTCAGTCGTGGAAAATAGAGGAAAAAAATAGAATTGTACACTTTATCTTTTTAATTATTATGACTTACAAATATCGAAAAAATGTACAAACAAAAATATCAATAAATATTTAACGAAGTGTTGAGTATTGTATACAACAAAAAGCACGAAATATTAGAATTGTACATTTTTTTAAGAACACAATTTAGATCAGTTCAGAGCGAGCATGTATCACAAATGAAACAATTAGAAGATTATATCGTTATAAATAATGCATAAGAAGAGCATTTTATGCTAGGAGGAGAGTAGCTTGATCTCAGAGTAGAATGTGCATTTTAAGGACCTGAGAGAAAACATTCAAATTGACGAGGAAAATAAAAAGATAAAACAGCTATAACAAAAAAATTTCTTTTCACTAGTGTTTTGAAACTAAGTTCCGTAAATTACAATAAAGAGATGACATTGAGAAATGCTTAGTAGGGTGAACCTGAAAATACAAAAAGTAGCACACTTCGCTTTTTAAAGGTTGTAAAATGGTTATTAACGTTGTGACAACGGATTAAAAACGTTTATAAAACGTTTAAACGTTTTTTGTACTACCTGGGACTAGTGAATAAACGTTTCAGCATAATTTAATTTTCAAAAATTCACCCTATGGTTGAAAACTAGCATTTGGCATATGACAGTAAAAGGATTTTTGATGATAAACGCAATTGTTATTGAAAAAACTGCATCAGTCTAGTGTGAGAACATATCCCAACCAGTGGACAAACACAGCACTTTCTTGTCGTTTTTTTTCCGGAATCAATATAGGGAAATCTCTATGGCTGATTCATCTAAGAAATAAAAAAAATAATCACTGCTCAGCCACTGGAGGTAAAGCACTGAATGCCGTCTCTTAAGTGGCGACACTGCTTTAGCCACACACGGAATGCCGCTTTTGACTGTGATTGGAGGTCGGCTGTAACGTGGGTTTTGCGCAGCATTTTAGGTCTCCGCTCAGCAGTTAATTGTGTTAGAGCAGTAGATATATTTAAAAATTTCGCTTCGTTGTTCTAATTCTTAAGAGACGACGATTCAGGGCTTTAACTGGGGGGTGTTTACTCCCTGTTCTGTCTATCGTATTACAACTATACTTCGCAGCAGTTTAACTTGGCAGTGACGTCACTACGGGCGGAGCCAATAAGAGCTCACAAGTATTCAGCGGTCTCCTCTAATTCGCCAAGTAGGCTGTAACGTTTTATCTAGCTCGTTTTTCATAGGCTAACGTCACGCTGTTGGCTCCGCCCGTAGTGACGTCACTGCCAAGTTAAACTGCTGCGAAGTATAAGTTGTACCTGAATTCACGTTGTGCAGGTTCCAAAATTCTTCTATAACTCATGCTATTAAAATACGATTGAACATACTATTGACTTTGCATGCGACCACTCCGGGGAAATCATACAAATGTCAGAGCATACCATAGTTTTTCATAATGCAAGAATTACTTAACTTAAGAAGCACTGAATGCAATGCATTTCTCCCAGAAATTTTATATCAATTAAAGATTAGTAGTTGAATGATTCCCCTACTCGAAATGATATCGAGCCATGCAGAAAAATGCACCATGCTGAAGCGAAGTGTCTCCTGTTGTCCTTTTTTACTTGAAAATGAAGTATTTAATCTTTTAGTACAGTAAACCCTCATTAATCTGGACCCTATTACACCGGACTTCTCTTATTCGGGGCAGTCAGACGTATACTGTAAAAAATAGATGTTGTTTTTGCAGTATAATGCAGCTAGTTTTACAGTAATAAACTGTAAAATTGCTAATTTTGCAGTAGTAAACTGTCAACTTGATAGTTTACAGTAATAAAGTGTCAAATTGCTAGTTTATAGTAATAAACTGTAAAATTGCTATTCAGTTTATTACAGTGCATTTTACAATTTTAAACTGGACCTCTGCTGCTAGTATTATACTGTTCTTTTTACAGTATAATACAGCTAATTTTATGGTAGTTGGTTGCAGTCAACAATAATCGACGGACCATTTTACAAGCACTAAACACAAACATGGCGACCATCTCCGTTCTAATTAAAACAAGAATTAAAAAGAAAAGAACATTGCTGCTATGGCAACTGTTGCAGGCAGCTGCATCTCTTAGGTTGAGTTGTTCTTAACAACGGTAAAATTACTGATTTTACAGTAATAAACTCAAAAATAGCTAGTTTTGCAGTTCATTACTGTACTTTTACAGTTTTAAACTGGAACCTCTTGCTGCTAGTATTATACTGTAAAAACAGCAGCTTCTTCTTTTTTTTTTTGCAGTGTACACTCTATAAATAAAAAGCAAATAATGTTTTTATGTAGACCTAGGACATACTAGGTATGTACAAGACCAACAAAATTTTGATTTAAAGGGTATCTAGGCACAGTCATAGAAAAAAAAAACGAAACACTCGCTCTTATTCGAAGACTATTAACACTAGAGACACGTGTAATATGTTATTTTTTCAGAAATAATGTGTTCTATAAATTTATATTGGTAAATTGTTGTTAAAGGGTCGTCTTCATATAAAAATCGGCATCAACTTTAAAATTTTCTAAGAAAACCCCCCTTTTTTATCGCATATTTGTCATCAGCAACATCATTTAACTTTGTATACTAAATTGTTTTAAATTTGCTCCAGCCGTTGCTTCACAATTGAACTGAGAAAAAACCGTCCCGTTATGTTAAAAATATTTTTGATACTTGGACATATAATACCTAAACCACGATAGGTACGGCAAAGTTTGTTTTTTTATATCAAAGTATGAACCAACCCAACAATAAAAACGTCATTGACTTCCTCTCAGATAAAATTTTGAATTTTTTATGAATTTTGAAATTAATATTTGAAAAAATTATGATCTGGAACCATATAATATTTTGATGGAGAAACAATCTAGAAGGGGTTTCAAAGGAGAGTCCAAAATGGGAGCTCAAAATATCCAGTAGTTTTTGAGATATGCTAAAAGAACCATTTTTAGGGACCATATACAACTGTGCAAACTAAAACAATAGCAGGGAATTTCTATGCAAAGAAAGAGGAATATGATTATCCACCAGTTGCAGAACATGCTCAGCGTTTTTATATAGTATTTAGTTTTCAACAGTTATAATATGTTGAAAGCGAAACGCTAGTAAATGCTGAGTATATTTTAAAATTGGTAGACAATCATTTTTTTTGTCCATTAGTCAGAAGTCTGCATTCATGTAACATGTAGCAATTCAGAAAACTTTTTCCGTGGACACTTGATTTTCATGGAAAACTGTGGTGTCTCAGAAGGTTATTTGGAATAATTTGTAAAGATTAGACGTTTTTTTAAATTCTGAGTCACGGTTTTAACATTTTTGCCAATCCTAATACAGTAGTTTATATACATACAAGAGGTTACTTTTAAGTTGTAACCTCTCTCCAAAAGGTGTGTGCTGCAACGGTTAGTGCTTAGCTAAAAATATGCATCAATCTTTGTTTAATCAAAAAGATAGAATGTTGCGTTTTTCCCTTGAACTCTACACAGTAGGGTTTTCTCTTCCAAATTTCAAAAAAATATTATAACTTTAACAAAACCCGAGAATTTTTAATTAATTACGAAAAGCAAACGTATTATTGCGAGTAGCTTTAGGTAATTTAATCGAAAAAATATGATTTGTCTACTCTTTGTAAATTTCGACCTTGAAAGTAGCCTTTTAAATGTGGTGGTGGTCCCTAAATCTTTGGTTGGTCATAACTTTTGTTCTACTGGTCCTAAAGTGATGCCGCTTGATACCCAGCGTACTTTTGGCCCTCCGCACCTAATTATGTAACCAAATGTAGGGGTTCCCATTTGAAAATTCAGACTTTGAGTTCATTTCACTTTGTATATAGCCCCTTATCAAAATTTTACTCACGTAGTTTTACAGAAGACTTTAATACATGTCAGAAGACACCGTTCTTTTGTTTTTAGCATGTATAGCAACCGAATAATTCAGAGTGTTTCGTTTTTTTTTTCTATGACTGTACCTAGATCCCTAATTAGTCTGGATTGATGAGACTTTAATATAAATATATAATAAACTTTTTTAAACTAGTTCCTGTGCCAATTTTTTTTCTAGATTGAGTACTATTCTAGTTATATAACGAAAATACAGTTCTCTTCAAGATAGCACTGTTATTTTGATTATTGGCAGTTGTATCTTACTTTTCACATACGATAAGAAGTGGATGTTTCATGCAGTGAAACAGGTAAACATTAGATAGTGTTTTTTGTTAAGGTTGGAGTTAGAATCCGACTCCAAACAACCGTTGTCGTTCAAAAAGAATGCACTGTTAAAACTACAGGTCGCACTGGAGCTCCTTTAGAAGACAGGCTGACTTGTTCGACTTTTGGTTCCAAGACATTCTTGGATCCAGCCTTGTTACAGGTATTTGAAACACATTAATATTATACCTGGTTGCTCTGGCGTAAAATAGAGTGCCACCTGACTCCCGGCTCCAAGTGGCACCCCTCAGGTGTGCCGCTGGTGCTGCAACGTGTTGTTTTAACAGTGTACTGTATATTTGAACGTGAAGCATCATTTTACTTCAGAAATAACGGACGGCAGGTATCGATGAGAAATAATTCAATATGCCACAAATATGCATCTTTCTAGCTCATACAGAATATCTTCATCAACTTTGCTAATAGCAAATTTGAAAATTCATTAAATTTTTTAACATAAAACTGTGACTAATGCCAAAACTCTTTTTTCGTCTTAGATTCAACAGAATTTGTTCTTCCTTTAAAATAAAATAATATTAATCGGATATTTGTCGTTAGACTGGAATTTGGAATTAGAATGTGTGTACTGTTTTCTACAATCAGTAACCATATGAAATGCAAGTGATATCAAATATCTTATCAATTACCTGTACCTCCTTGTGTATATCAAACATCTTAATTTGGAATTAAAATAAAATATACGTGTTTGGGAAAGACATTGAGACAATTCACCAACTGCTGAGGTAAAGAGTGAAGAATAGAGGTATGTTGGCTCTTCCCTACTTTTTTACTTGTTGGGAAAAGGAAAATAACGTTTACATCTTTGTCATGTTTGCTCCTCTTATGCTTCAACGCACTTTTATATTTTAGTAGATCTTTTATGTTTTTAACGGCTAAATATATTTGTTGGCGAATATTTTAAAATTTTAATGGGGCTTTTAATGTTGTTTGATTTATTTGGCGAATTATTTTACATTCAACAGAAGCATTTAATATTGAATGAATACTTTTTTTACTTGGCGGATTTCATTACATTTTGATGTACTTTTAAATGGCATTGAATGGCTTCATTAGAATTGTCATTATTTCGACGGGAATGTTTCGCTAATTGTGACTTTTAACCCAAATATATCATTTGAAAAAAAAAAAGAACAAAATATCAAAACAATCCAAAGAGTCTTTTGCAAAAGTTTCATTGAGGAATGACCTAGCCAAATGCACAGAAAAATAGTGCCTTTAAATCAAAAATCAATCAAAAAAAAAATTAACAATAATAATAAATAAAAAATAAAAAAATCTTAAAAGTCTATGAGTCGGATGAATTGATATAAGATATCTCCAAATAAGAACTGGTTTTCATATAACTTTGCTAAACTTGGCTGAAAACACATGTGTTGCACACGATATAAAATGTAGAGATGTGAAACGCCGCCAAACTAGGAAATGGTTGATTTTAAATTCTGACAAAGACATCGCCCGTATACCCCTACTTTGCGCTTTTGCCGTACAAATGATTGTAACTAGAACAATTAATAATTTTCTTTTGTTGCATGGATCTAGTTCTTTGCTCTGACGAAGGCATTCTTTAAAACCTGGAAACATTTATACGCCAATTTCATTGAAACTTTGGCTTAATATGATCACTTCTTCAATAAAGTGTATAAATTACGGCTAATGTAAGAAATACGGGTAAACTAAACATAGCTTTAATCGATTAAAGAAGGAATTAACTGACTAAAAGATTGGCCAGACCCAGTTTTGGCTGGTTAAAGAGAGAACCGCTACAATGCTTCTAGCTTCAGCAAAAAAGCCTTGCTAATCCCCGGTTCAACCGGTTTAAGCTAGGTTTAATTAGTTAAAGAATTAAGGGTAAACCGAGCTTTAACTTTTTAAAGCGGGCTTTAACCATCGAGAATTGGTTACTGGTTAGACCTAGCTTCAGCCGGTTAAACAGAGAAGCATAAGTAACTCTTCATGCTTTAGCCGTAAAGCCTTGCTAATATCAGTTTTAACCTGTTAAAGTTAGTTTTACACATCATTCTTTTTTTAAACGTAAAATACAAATTGCAAACTATTAAAATCCCTTTTTCAGCAAATTTTTCGAATAATTTCGGGGAGAAAAGCAAAAGAAATATATTTCATAGTTCTATCAAGTTTCTTCAATTCATAATTACTTAATCAGACAGAAAGGGAATTTTATACAAGGGGGGAAAAACATTGTAACACACTTCCATCGGCTTTACGTCTTCGGATTAATTAACCTTAAAAGACAGGAAATTTCATCGCCTTTCTAATTTAACGCATCTGTTATTACGTTACAGAGTTAGCAGACTGTATTCAAGTCATTAGCGATATCTTCATGCTTTGTTTCGCTACGCACGCACTGGAAAATAAAACTACGTTCAAATGTTTCTACGCTGAGGTATATTGAAGCGTGTATGCACATGCACAGTTCAGGCGAATTGAAAAATCCATGCATCTAAAGTTCAGCAGGATGCAGAGCTTGTTTAAGGGCAGTTGAATGTGTGACTATAGTCGAGTGATTGTTTGTGGAATGCTTTGGGCTATAAACTGAAATGTTGAGAAAATGTATTTTGATGAATATTTATGGATCAATGATTTTCGAGAGACGAAAGGTTAGTTGACTGTGTATTTCATGGGTAATTTCAAAAAGGTAGAAAAGACAATGAATATTTTGATAAATAACAACAGTTTAAAGGATGGATATAGATCGAACGTTGCATTTAATAAGAGTATATGCAGTCGATTCGTATCAATGCGATTTCCATGGAACCCTTACGCGTCCATATGGGTAATTTTTGCGTGGGCTAACACATTTTTTAGGTTTTAAGGCTATATTTTAAAGGTTTTTTTTAAAAACTGTCTACCTTTTTCTTACTTGTTTTTAATATCCTTCTTACCCAATACCGATGAAGATTTTTTGCTGACCTTATTATAATGGGTATTTTTAGGAAATGTTGTGCTTATTTTAATGGAGATTTTGAAAAACTGTTTTTTTTTATTTTAATTTTGGACGAGTTTTAGAATAATTAGGGCACTTAAGAGCATTATGTTTCCCACCTTAATGTAAAGGTTGGAATGTTTTCTCATTAGAAGGCAATTTTCAAAATTCAGTGTTGCAATAGTCCATGGTGGCCAAATCCTACTGCGTCCATCACTGTTCACGTGACCGAGGGCTCTGAGTTGCAAGGCAAATGTTTCGGCGAAGTTGTCAGCCGAGCGTGGAACCCCCAAAGCTTAGTTCCTGAGTGCATATGGTACTCATTTTATCAACCCACTGAAGAGATAAAAGGCCCTAGTCAACTGTGCTCAACCCGGGGAACAGAACTCAGGTCTGTGGTGTGGAAACACAAAAAACCTGCTACTGAGCCACTATGCTTTCAGAAGACAAGTATGCTGTCTGAAATACATTGTTGTAATTCTGAAATTAATTTTAGTTCAGTAAGTTTCAAGTAAAGCGATTTTTATTAACCTTTGCTCACTAATGCGTTAGCTAAAGGGTTTTGATAGTACACATTTTATCTGCAAAACTGTCAACGAAAGGATGCTCGAACCCCTTTCTTTGGGTGCTCTTAACGGGACCATGATAACTATTTCATGCTAATCGGATTTCATTTTTCCAGATAAATTTACAGTGACTGTTATTTCACGTGATTAAACAAGTATTTCTTGATAAGCGATATTTGACCATAAGCGATTTCGTGCCAACAAAGTTTTACTGTACTGAGAAAAGCAATTTATTGATATTTATTTGCGTAAAATTCAAATGTTATTTCGATCAGATTAAAAAATGCGAGGAGTAGAAAAAATGAAATTCCATCAAAAGTGATTGAGATATGACAATATATTTTTGATTTCATTCAACTTTTTGCTCTAAAATCTGCTTTAGGTTTTCATTTTGTGCAACAAATAATAAATTGCGGAACGCACAAAAACGGAAACGTTTTGCTGAAAATTGTCGTACTGTTACTTTGTTTGGAGAGTTGAGATAAAAAATGTTTTCAAAAGTTTTTTCTATTATAATGGGTATTTATTAATGTGCATAAATGCTTGGTTTCTGGAGGGAATATTATTTTTTTATTGTTATTATTATTGTGTTTAATATTTCATTTTTATGCACAAATTTATTTCAGCCTTGTCCTTACATGGATCTTGAGTTATTTCAAAATTTATCTGTTAATTTCGCCGTTTCATATTCAACAACGATATTTTTGAATCCTCCAAAAGTCACCTAAATAACATACTTAATTGCTCTGAAATGGGCATTTAAAAAACAAATAAGTAAAAGATTGCGTAGGTGATAACTATTTTAAGTTTTAATTAAATGTTCTATTTTTCCTACAGTACTTTATTTGGAGACAGGATTTATCTACAACGTTTTACAAAATATTTAATAAAGTTAGAAACCAACTTGGACTATGTTTATCTTTTTACATCTTTTTTTCTTATTTACTTCAAATTTAATTACGAGAAAATGTTTTAAAAGATCACTAGAAAACTGCGCCCATGCTTTTTTTTAAAAAAAAAGACTCAATATTTTTCTTGTGTTTTAACTTTGGAACAAGTTTTCGTGAGCTTATTAAATTTTAGTCAAAATAGATTTCTCACTTACAATTTCTTATGTTTAAAAGAAACTTTTCAATTAATATGACAGACTTCTGTAAATATTCATTACTTTAGATTTCAAAGTTTAAATCTTTTGCACTTAGAAACATTCATAACCAAACATTTGAACATGCATATTTAACGTGACCAAAATTAATATTTCTTCTTTCTTCAAAGTTTCTGCTTTTAAGTTTGTTTGCATAAAGAGTTCATATTTTGATTCACACGCCATTTTAATTATTCAAATTGCAGTAAAACTCAGTTCCCAAAGCAGATTCTTTTGGAAATAATTGAAATTTTAAGTATTACAAAGAAGTGTAACATAAAACATATGCTACTAATGCAAATACAGCTTCATTAAAATGTAATCGAAAATATATAATTGTTTCTTTTATTTGACGTCACGAATGACATCAGATATACATTTTAATATTTAGCTACGAAAGACGCTATATTTTTTGGATAATTTGCTTACATTTTGATTAAACTCAGCAGATTTCAAAAACCTCTACAGAAAATAGCTTCAAGCATTGATTACAAATTATTGATTGTAGTTTTTCATAATTTTATAAACATAACAATTAATAAATATGAGCTGCCGTGTTTTAAGACTTGATAATAGAAATTGAATAATTGCTTATATTCTCTGTCAAAACCTCTTAATTTGTTTTGGATCAAAAATATCCATAATTGTAATGACATTTTAAGAAGACATGCAGCATTTTAGCCAAAAGGATGATAGATAAACAAATTTAGTGTGATAAACTTGTGTTTACATTAATCGTAAATCAGATTTACGATGATTATCTAACTCGAATATAGAAATTCCAAATGCTTCATTATAGTGTTCTTCAAAAAAAAAAAAAAAGCTCTTAAAACAGTCATTTTGTTGCTTATTACGGCCGCATAACAGCTTATTCTTGTGGGCATGAACTTGAACCACGTTGGGTAAAATTGAAACATGTTTTTAAAAAATTTCAAGATTGTATATATATATATATATATATATATATATATATATATAATGTTAATTTTTTCACATTCTATGTTATTTACATCAAAAGTTTCCAATTTAGTAAAACTCTAATTCTACAAAGGCCAATGTCTAATATCAAACTAAAATTGGTTGCACACTGCTCGACATTGAAAATGCAACACCAAGAAGGAGTGGTCAGAAATTCATGCAAATTTTACCGTAGACGCACGTCACTGAGTTATGCAAATGATATGAAATGCGCAGCGCTCCGACGCACGTGAAGTAAGATATAAGAGAATGAAGTTGAAAAGTGGGCTATGTTCATGTTGGTTTTTCTGCTAGACTAATTATCGGAGAAATTTGGTTTTTGTCTCGAAGGATACGTATGATAGGAGGAAATGCCACGCCGTCCTCAACGAAGACACTTCCAGCATATAGACGACTTTACAAGGGGTATGGTGATCGAACTGAGAAAGGGAGGTTGGTCCATATGTCAAATTGCAGCTGATACCCACATGGATGCAAGCACTGTGCATCGGCTGTGTCGGAGATGGTTGGAAAGAGGAAATGTAGCCACATTGAGGGGTGCAGGTGCAGCCAGAGTGACGTCAGACCGCTTGGATCGACGGATTCACCGACAAGCTGTGGCGGACCCGCAAGTCACTTGTACGTCGATTCTGCAGCACGTGCAAGGTACCCTGGATGTTCCTGTGTCGACCAGAACCATTTCCCGTCGACTGGTTGCACGTGGCCTGCAATCACGGCGCCCGCTAAGAAGACTGCCATTGACCTCACAGCACAGACTCCAACATTTGGAATGGTGCCGGACCAGAGCGACGTGGATGGCAGAATGGCAAACCGTAGTGTTCTCAGATGAATCCCGCTTCTGTTTGTCCAGCGATAGTCATCGCATACGTGCGTGGCGTCGACGTGGAGAAAGATCGAATCCGGCAGTAACTGTGGAACGCCCCACAGCGCGACAAAGTGGCATAATGGCTTGGGGCGCTATTGCATACAATTCCGTATCACCTCTAGTTCTTATTCGTGGCCACTATGACGGCCCAACGATTGTAGATAATGTACTGCGGCCGGTGGCAATCCCCTACCTTCAGGGTCTGCCAAATGCAATTTTTCAACAGGATAACGCCCGGCCTCACAGTGCTCGAATCAGCCAACATGCTCTACGAGGTGTACAGATGCTTTCCTGGCCACCATACTCTCCTGACTTGTCACCAATCGCACATGTGTGGGACGTGATTGGACGCCGTTTGCAGAACCTGTCACTGCCTCGTTCAGAGGACGAACTGTGGCAAATGGTTGAAAGGGAATGGAGTGCCATCCCTCAGGACACCATCCGCAGGCTTATTGACTCCATGCCTAGACGTGTTTCTTCGTGCATCGCTGTCCGCGGTGGTCCTACTTCTTACTGAGCCGACGCCGTCCTCGCTCTAAATTTTGCTTATTTATTTTGAAATAAATATCACTTATTGTTCCATGCTGTCTCTGTCTTCTTACCAAATTTCATCAATTTCTGACCACTCCTTCTTGGTGTTGCATTTTCAATGTCGAGCAGTGTATTTCCATTAAAATGTCAGCCAATGTCATATACACACAATGTCATAATATTTACGTAAAGTAGTAACAGGTTAAAAAATTTCATATGATAAAATAATGTTTCTTTACACTAACAATAAACAAATACCAAAAAATAATAATGGGAATCTTAATATAAGAAAATTATAGCATTCTAAAAAATCTCAGATATCTTTCATCCCCTTTTTCTCGAAACTAACATTTTTGACTTAGGCCCTTTTAGAACCAAGCCACATATATATATATATATATATATATAATAAATAAAATGGAAATAAATAAATAAACAACAAAAAAATTAAAGTGTCAACATAGATGAATAATTGTTGTTTGTAGAGAAAATAGTAATACAGTAACTCCTCTTACATTGCACCCCGTTATATCGCTTTCTTTGAATATATCGCACTTTTCCTTTGTCTCCCGAAAAATGATATACATTTTAAAAAATTTTGTTTCGCATGTGGCATCACAGAAAAAAAAAATTACATTTCTCAAAAAAAGTATTATTTTACTAATCGGTGAAGAAGCATGGAATGTTTTTTATACATCTAAAGCTAAAGTTGCAATTTTTTTTTCGTATTCCAAGACAAAATAACTGAAATATTTATTTATTAATTTTTTTTTCATTTTAAAGAACAATTGTTATACTAATTTTTTGTTCTTTTTATTAATAAAATCGCTTGAATTTGAGCCATCGAGGTCATAAAAATAATATTTAATTAATGTACAAATTAATGAATGAGATCTATACCTCAAAAATATTTATTTAAAATATTTTTGAGGTATAGATCTCATTCATTAATTTGTAGGGGAAGGGTGGGCATAGTGGCCACTGTGGGCAAAGTGGTCACTTGAAGTTTTCCTCCCTATATATTGCTGCAGCTTAGCGGCAATCGACTCAACTACTCGCCCGGCAGCCGTTGTTGTTGTGTTATAGTTTATATGCCGCTCAGACGCAAACTCACGGAGATATCACAAATTTTTCACTTTTTCGACCCTCTGATGTTAGGTAAGTGCATCACATGTTTCACTTTAGTTTATTGTAGGACTAGGTGAAGTAAATTTTACATCAATGATGCAAAGCACCATGTTTCTAGCTTTGAATTCGTATGTCTCAGTAGATACAACAACGGGTTGTACGTGAAATATTGTTCTTTCGAAAATGGTGATCTAGAGGGCAAAGTGGCCACAGCCGTGGCCACTTCGATTGTTCGATTCAAAACGTCGATTGTTTTTTCTGTGGTGATTGTTACTCGAAATCTAAGGACAACCAGGGCTGGATTAGATGTTCTGAGTGCCTCAAATAGGCTCATGAAGCCTGCACATGAGCTGAAGAGGAGAACGATGAGTTTATTTGTGATTTATATAAATACCAGCGATTTCATAACTTCACATATACTTTTAGTAATGCCTATTTTTGTTTAAAACCCTAATATAATTGTTCTGAGTTCTGAAACTAAATCCGTTTCATTTTTTCCATACTATCTAAATCTATTTAGGCAGTACACTTTGCCCTACCTAGTGGGGCAAAGTGGCCACTTTGACAGCTTTTGGTAAAGTAAAATTTTTGTACAAATAAAGTTTAAAAATCTAGTTGTTTATATTTTTTAATTAGGACTGAGTAACCATACTAAATGTTGAAGGGATTAATAAAATGTTTCAATAAAGTTGAGGGGTGGAAAAAAATAGATGTTCCTTAGGGTGGCCGTTATGCCCACCCTTCCCATACATTAATTAAATATTATTTTTATGACCTCGATTCTATCGCATTGTCGGATATATCGCGCTATTCTTTGTAGCCTCCCGACAAAACTTATATAACGAGATGTTAGAGTGTTTTTGCGTGACGTTTTGCTTTAGTTCGTTGCATTTGCGACAAAACTTAGAAAAAAACTGGTTTCCCCCTTTATTGCTTTACATTTGGAGACTGACTTTGAAATTTTGAAGACATTAAGTATCACTAAGAAATCTTATATATTCTATCTTAATTTATGTGAAGTCAATCCAGTGTTTTTCAATCCTCGTAGTGTATTTTACTCTGAAATTCTTAAAATGATGAAATTACAAATAATTCAAAACAATATGAACTTACGTAAGCAATTTTAATAAAATAAAGGCCAGATCTAGAGGGCTAAAAATTATAAAATATTGAAATTCCTTTCTAAAATTAAAGTGAACTTTTATTAGAAAGTACAAGGGCTCAGGGAATAAGGAAAAATCGGACTGAAAAATCTAAAAGCAGCATCTTTGTAATCAAAAAGATGCAAGAATTTTCATTTTGTTCAAACTTTTGATCCATACTCCCGGTAGTTCATTATTACTTGTATTTCACAAATTCTCTTTGTAAACATTGAACTAAACAAAATCGTCAGATATCTTCCCAAGAACACAAGGGAGTCTGTTTGCAGCGTAAATAAAATGCATTTCTGAAAATAATGAGGACACAGTTCAAAGTACACTGCCGAAAAAGATTAAATTTTAATAAATTTTTCGAATGAAATACCAAAACTTCATTGTGTATTTATTAGTTTCTGGTAAAGTATTTTTTAAGTTATTGTTTTGAAATAAATATTGTATTCAGTTTTGTTCCGGGAAAAATAAAAAATCAATCAATAGTTTTAGGGTTTTCGTTTTGAAACTAATTATTTGACTTCATTTAAAGCTAGTGGGTAAACCAAAAAGGGTTTTACAACTTGTCATGAACAATGAATTGGTATCTTGATTATTTTACCTTTCTATTATATTCATTCTTTTTTTTTTTTCATTTTGCATTTCTTTATCTATGTGTTTTCATTCTTTACCTTTTTACATGTGTTTATCTTGCTACTATGTTATCAAAATGTTGTCTTTAGCTACTTTTTTCTTAAAAGTATATTTATATAGAGCATGAGAAGCAAATAGTCATTATGTTCAGAAAATTTATTGGACGTATAGCCAAGCATTTTATAAACTTCCCTAATAGCAGCACAAACTTAGTTGTAAACTCAGAGAACATTGAAAAGAAGTGTTTTGAGATTTTTTTTTTATTCTTTGGGGCTTATTTACTCTCTGAAAATAAAAGTTGTTTCATTTAAAAGAAAAGAAAAAAAAAACGTTAATAATTATAATGATGATGATGACGATTATTAAATACAAGTATCTGAATGGGAAAAAATACTAACTAAAAATAAAGCACATATTATTATTTTACGTATCTTTAAAGAATATTTCAGTTGAAAAAAAAATGTAGTTAATAATAGTTCCTTGCTGACAAAACGTGAAAGTTTAACGCAATGAAAATATAAAATAATAATGATACTAAGATACGAGCAAATTAGAACTCGTAAAGTGTAAAATATTATGGTAACACTGAAAAACAAATTTTGACGAAATTTATGCTCCTCAATGTTTTTTGGGTGTTTCTTATAGATTTCAAGGTGCTGAAAAAAATTATGCTAGCAAAAAATTTCTATCATCCTCCAATTTTAAGAAATTTCATTTATACGTTTTGGATTATGTAAGTTATCTTATAGGAGTTATAAGTATATTACGTTTTTCTTTGAGACGCATTTGATCCATATACATATATTTTTTTTACTTATTAAAGCGATATAACAAGTAAAAAGACAGTAAAAATATAATTCACTTTGATATCTGCCTTAAATTTCCCATATAATGCAGATTAATGGTGATTGTTCATCGATGGCTCGAAAACTAGCTTGAAGGCAATAGTAGTCCGTAATACAAATGCTCCGCCGTCTGTTCCAAAAGCTTATTCTTGCATAATGAAATAATCTCACGAAAATATGCAGAAATTTACCGCTCACACCATAATTAAAACATATGTACAGATTTTAACCCTTTAACTCTCACGTTATTTTGATGATTTGGGTGCACAAATTGTTAAATTTTTTTATTGCAAAAATCAAATGTTTAGTACAAAATAAAATATACTTAGTAGTTAAAAATTGATATTTTAAAGCACATGAGTAAAATATTTGAAGTTTTGTAGCCACTGCATATTTGCTTGAGGTGGTTGCCACTCAACATGGCAAATGTAAAGTTCGCTTCTAGTGGAGCATTATTTTCTAAAAATGAAAAAAAAATAATAATAATTTTCTAAAAAATAAATAAATGAAAAAAATAAATAAATAAAAGTGAATACCTTTCAGTAATTCGATCTTGTGTGGTATAACTGGAAACACTTTTCCAAGCACAAACCCGAGAAACAGTCGGGTTTGACAAATAGCTGAAGCCGAAATAAACGTCTCCCGATATACACTGTTCGACATTGAAAATGCAACACCAAGAAGGAGTGGTCAGAAATTGATGAAATTTGGTAAGAAGACAGAGACAGCATGGAACAATAAGTGATATTTATTTCAAAATAAATAAGCAAAATTTAGAGCGAGGACGGCGTCGGCTCAGTAAGAAGTAGGACCACCGCGGACAACGATGCACGAAGAAACACGTCTAGGCATGGAGTCAATAAGCCTGCGGATGGTGTCCTGAGGGATGGCACTCCATTCCCTTTCAACCATTTGCCACAGTTCGTCCTCTGAACGAGGCAATGACAGGTTCTGCAAACGGCGTCCAATCACGTCCTACACATGTTCGATTGGTGACAAGTCAGGAAAGTATGGTGGCCAGGAAAGCATCTGTACACCTCGTAGAGCATGTTGGCTGTTTCGAGCACTGTGAGGCCGCGCGTTATCCTGTTGAAAAATTGCATTTGGCAGACCCTGAAGGTAGGGGATTGCCACCGGCCGCAGTACATTATCTACATATCGTTGGGCCGTCATAGTGCCCCGAATACGAACTAGAGGTGATACGGAATTGTATGCAATAGCGCCCCAAGCCATTATGCCATGTTGTCGCGCTGTGGGGCATTCCACAGTTACTGCCGGATTCGATCTTTCTCCACGTCGAAGCCACACACGTATGCGATGACTATCGCTGGACAAAGAGAAGCGGGATTCATCTGAGAACACTACGGTTTGCCATTCTGCCATCCACGTCGCTCTGGTCCAGCACCATTCCAAACGTTGGAGTCTGTGCTGTGAGGTCAATGGCAGTCTTCTTAGCGGGCACCGTGATTGCAGGCCACGTGCAACCAGTAGACGGGAAATGGTTCTGGTCGACACAGGAACATCCAGGGTACCTTGCACGTGCTGCAGAATCGACGTACAAGTGACTTGCGGGTCCGCCACAGCTTGTCGGTGAATCCGTCGATCCAAGCGGTCTGACGTCACTCTGGCTGCACCTGCACCCCTCAATGTGGCTACATTTCATCTTTCCAACCATCTCCGACACAGCCGATGCACAGTGCTTGCATCCATGTGGGTATCAGCTGCAATTTGACGCATGGGCCAATCTCCCCTTCTCAGTCCGATCACCATACCCTTTGTAAAGTCGTCTATATGCTGGAAGTGTCTTCGTTGAGGACGGCGTGGCATTTCCTCCTATCACACGTATACTTCGAGACAAAAACCAAATTTCTCCGATAATTAGTCTGGCAGAAAAACCAACATGAACATAGCCCACTTTTCAACTTCATTCTCTTATATCTTACTTCACGTGCGTCGGAGAGCTGCGCATTTCATATCATTTGCATAACTCAGTGACGTGCGTCTACGGTAAAATTTGCATGAATTTCTGACCACTCCTTCTTGGTGTTGCATTTTCAATGTCGAGCAGTGTATATTCGGGGATAACAATACGATGCACTCAAAAAAAAAAAAAAAAAAAAAATACCCCGAGTAATACTCGGGCATGACATTTTCGAACACCGGTGCAGTGCCCGAGATTATCTCGGGCATGACAGTTAAAAGGTTAAGCACATTTTAAATAATAGTCATTCTCATTCGTCTGCAACTCGGTTATACGAACTATTGCTGTTTTCTATGGGAGTGAGACAGCAGGACAAAACATGAACATTTTATAAAAAAGAAATGTCCACAGAGCAAACAATGTATTGCTGATATTAAAAAAAAAAGATGTAAGACGTTCCTTTGTATGGGAAAAAAAAATATTCTCCCACATTTGCCCACAACCAATGGATGAAAAATTTCGTTAAAGCAAGAGATAAAGAAGGGTGTGGGCTTCAATACTTGAAAAAACAGTTTCCATAACTGATTTATGCAAAAATTAAGGAGGGTATTTTCATTGGTCTACGAAGGACTAAAGTTTTGAAGTTATTTTAAGTGCTTTAGAAAAAACAGCATATGATTGATTTAAAAAATGTTGCGAAAACAATTTTAGGTAATAATAGAAGTCCTAATTATGAAAAATAAATTAAAGCCTTGTTGAAAGTTATATTTGGGTGCTCAATGTCGTTGGAAATTCAATTTTTAGCACCTCACTTATTTTTTTGCCTTAAAGTGTGGGAGCTATGAGCAACGAGCATGGAGAGCGCTTCCACAAAAATATTTCTGCAATGGAAGCTCGATACGAGTATCAAGAAAGGTGGACTCGTAATAAGCTAGGCGAATACGGTTGGAATCTTATTAGAGAAGTTTGTGATAGGGCTTTTAAGAGAGCATTTGTAGTTAAGACACTTTCAGCTACATAAAGTATGAAATTTAAGAAATTTTTTTCGAGTATCATTTTTTTTTTTCAATAAAAATCGCTTCAATTCTTCTGAATTTTTCAACAATGCATATTTTGCATGTTTTATAACAGTTTTAAGCCTTATAATTATTTATATCAAATGGTAAATGACAAAAATATTTAACGTGTATTCCATAAATGTCATTAAAGTGGTATTTTAAAAATTTTCGATTTTTCCAAAATCTGTGGGTGATGGAATATTTTTACTGTCATATTCTTTTTCAGCACCCCCTAAAATATAACGATCACCACTTACTCAATGAGGAACAGAAATGGAAAATTATTCTAAAATCTTATTAGAAATTAACAAATTAAAGAAATATACGTTATTTTGAAAATTTTAACCAACTTTTTATTCATTTCTAGGTGTATTCTATTTCGTGGTAGTTATAATGTTTTTAACGATAAATGATTTCTCCAGTAATACCTTACCTCAGTTTAAGAACACTCTAAAATGTCACAGAGTTTTTCAGGTAGCGGTTCCGGATTTCACAGGTTAAACCAGTTCATAGGAGACTGGATTTTATTGGTGGAGATCAGTAAAATCCAGGAACGTTACCCGGAAATAATCGGTGACATTTCAAAAATTTATTTGCGTCAGTTCTTTTTTTTTTTTTTTTTTTTTTGTTCATTCCAATATTTAAAATAATTTTGTTATTGTACTGTTGACTAAGATATATGGATTTTACATTTTGCTGATAGAAGAATGTTTTGCTTCGTCTCAAGGTTAACATTTTACTTTTTATAAGATCATCTTCATGCTCATATTGTTTCAACAAAAGTGTTTTTTGTGTGTGTGTGTGTGTGTGTCTCTGGTATTCGTATATTTTCACTTGTAAATTTCTGCCCTTAAACAAGATTGTTCCTTCACAATTCACAAGCACTACTTTTGCTTTGCCTTGCAGCAATAAGCGCACTCGATCCATAGCATATGCGGATTGCAACTTACTTTTCCTCTTGTCAAACGGATCCTCTGTTGAAATAAAAACAAATTTCACTTTTAATAGTTTGAATGCAGAAAGGCAAATGCTGTTACATTACACTTTTTCTAACTACAGTTTATCAGATTACATGTGCGTGTTCTATTTGACGAGTGAGCTAAACAGTTTCGTGATTTGACCTCCTTGATCCTTTTGAACTAAAGATATCTATTTTTTTCAGTCGTTCCATTATCTTCTTTGAAATTAATTTAAAAAAGAAAAGCGACGGGAGCACTATCCCAATTAGCATCAACTCATCGGATTTTGCTCGGCCGATCATCGAACTCCTCGTAAACTGATCCCGTAACGCACGATGACATCGTTCCGATCAGTATCCAAGCACGGTTTTTGATGAGCTACTTTTCATCGGAAAGCGATATCCTTCCGATCAACTTTCCCGATGAAAATAAGCCGAGCATCCAAAATTGATCCTAAATTCACCGGCACGGGACTGCACCGCTCGTAAATTGTTCCAAATCTCATCGTATTTCGAGCAAAACTCATTGGATTTTGCTACTCAGATTCTGTTTGGACGATGAGATTGGAGCAATTCCCGGTGAGAACTGATCGAATCCGATCATCGGCCGATGAGAATTTCATCGGGTTTCGATGAATGGCCGATGAAATTATGCTGCTAGGGATGCATCGCTCAGTCAAAGTCTGCTTGTTAATGACTTACGCTACATAGACAGGAAAAATTCAGTTATCTGCACCAAGGTTCAAGGTTCACTTTTGTAAGCGAGCGTGATTCATATCCATCAGGATTTTACACAGAAACAATTTAATACGTTTCTTACAGACATCGTATATCTATAAATTACGTGGTTTTTGGGAGTCTCTTATAATGAGGAGAGAAAAATGTTTTGCCAATCTTCTCTAAAAGTCGTACCCACTGGCTTTTATGTTCTTCTGACGATTTCAGACATATTGGTAGAATTAACAAGCTAATGCCAATTATTTAAATTCATTGTGGAAAAAGCAATGTCCTACAATGAAAGTGGTAATTTCTAAAAAAATCATATAATAATGATGATGAAGAGTAAGAAGATTGCAGTGCTTTCAAGAGAAAAAAAAATAGATTGTTTATGCCGAGGACTCTGCAGCTTTCTAAAAGCCCATTTAATCACAAAATACAATGGAAAACCTGCTCAATTTTAGAAAATATTTCGTATCAAAATTAATGCTTTTCTTAGAAAACTATTTCATTAATAACTGACTCTTATACATAGTTTCTTTTCTATACACTGGAAAATATACTGTGTTGAAAAATTACAAACAAAGCAAAGCTAATGGTTAGTTCATGTTTTGATAACACTGAAAATGTGAAAAAGTAAATATATTCGTCATACACTTTAAAGGAACATATCTTAATTTAAGAAGCTTAAAATCCTTTTGACTCTCAAGACATTAAAGCTCTCTTAAAATCTTTTACTCAAGTAATGTAACTAAGGCTTGTCTAATAATTAGTTACATCTTCTGTTCGAAATATTAGCGCAGTTGAGTCGATATTTCCTCCTAGAGCTAATATTTTTCAATTATACAGCCCTTGAGTTTAAAACTAAAAATTTTCTTTAAAAAAAACTAACTTTATTAATTAACTTTCGCTGATGAAAACTAACAAGTTTGAGCAGAAAAATTTCATATGGAAATTTTTACATTTGACAAAAATAAATTTCCATGACTTTTAATTTCCTGCTAGACACAGAAAAAATGTGTTTTAGTCAAATCTTTTACTTTATTTGTTATTGTTGTAACGGTGAAAAAAAAAGTGTTCCAAATATAAGCATGATTAATTATGAAACAAGATTTTGTTGTTTCTCCCACCTTTTCCTTTTCTTTCTTACTCTCTCTCTCTAAATACATATATCTAAATACATATAGTCTTGCTTAATCTCACTTTTAAACAAGAAAAGAAATGCAAAATTATGAGTAAAGGATAAAATATTAATTAGGTATGATTTCTCTAGTGGTATGTTTGGCAGCAAAATATTACCCCTGGGAGGTAGCATCTTCATGTCGTATCCGTAGGGGCTGAGCCATTCAAACAAAAAGATGGCGAAAGCTGCTCCTTGAATGCTAATGAACAGTATCATTACCCATGACATTGTATCAAAGGGCTCTGAAAAAAAATTAAAATTGGATTAGAAAAATTTTTACAAGATTTTTATTAGACAATAAATTAGTTTTATAGCATTAACCCATTTATGCCCAGTAGCCTAAAAACGGGACGCTTGTTAGTTACTGCATACAAAAACCTGTAATGGATATATCATTTTACTAAAGCTGTTTTTCACAAGTTAAATAGTCCTTCTGTTTGAGAAAACCAGATAGAACAACTAGTTGGACATCAGAGTTTATTTATTGACAGCTATTTTCAGACAAATCAGTCAAGCAACGATCCATCATGGGTAGCCACAGAAAATAAGCGTTTTTTGCGAGCTTTTTTTTTCATAAAACTAAACTATTTTAACACGATTTGCTTAAAATTGATCACAGATGCCTTCTGTAATGTTACTTCGCAAAAGTAAAGTCAAGTAAGGTAGTATTTTGCGCACATATCTGCCTAGTGTCCCATAAACAGGCCGTTAAATAACTTAATAAATGTGGCAACGGCGATCTATTTTACACCTAAAATATATGTAAACCATTCCGAGTAAGAGTTTTAAGCAGATAAAAATTGGAAAAAATTGTGTTAAAAAAATTGGGCATAAATAGGTTTAACATATGTTAGATTTGAAATAGTTGAAATGTTTTTTATTTTTTTTATTTTTAGCAGTAGCTGTTGAACAGAAAGAAATGAAGGGGTAAGTGGATAAAGGTGATATGTGACAACTTTTGAAAAACTTACTTTTTACTATAAATGACGGTGATAAGGTAATATTTTTTTTTCTGAAATCTTTTTCTAGAAATTAAAAAGATTGTCACATATCACCTTTATTCACTTGCCCCTTCAATTGTGTTAGTGAGTTAACACAATTGAGCACATACTAGTTTGAATTTGTGAAAATCAGCAAAATTCAAATGTCACATATCACCTTTTTTCCACCTGGACTATGTATAATACCGCACAGAATATAAACACACAAAGAGAGGTAAATCAGAGTGCAAATATTAAAAATAGCAAAAGACAAACTGCAGCAATGCAAAAAAAAGAAGAAAATAAATGTGAAAATATAGATGCAAATATTAAAATACATAAAATGTAAAAGGCAAAACTTAAAAATACACTGTAAAAAATAAATGCTGTTTTTACAGTTTAATACAGCTAATTTTTAGTAATAAACTGTAAAAATTGCTAATTTTACAACAATAAACTGTAAAATTGCTACTTTTGCAGTACAAAACTGTAAAATTGTTAATTTTACAGTAATAAACTGTAAAATTGCTAATTTTACAGTGATAAACTATAAAATTGCTAGTTTTACAGTTTATTACTGTGCATTTTACAGTTTTTAATTGGAACCTCGGCTGCGAGAATTAAATTGAAAACAACAGTTAATTTTTTGAATTGTAACATACAAAATATAGAAAGATGTAGAAAGTTATTAAAGTCAATCAGCATGTAGTCCTAAAAGTTTTAGTATTATTTATACATAACTGTTTGGGATATCTACTCTCAATGAGATGTAGATATCCTTTAAGTTAAAAAGTAGACTGTAATATTTATTCATGCCTAGAAGATTAGCTTGGCACCTTTATTTATCTAGCACTTCAATAGTGCTACACTTTACAAGATAAAAACACAAGGGCAGAGTAGCTTGCATCTACTCTTTATGTTATCCAATTCTCTAATGGTCAGCATTTTATATCGCTGATAAAAAGTAATTTACTAAAAAATTTTAAAGATTATGTAGTTGTGTTTAGGTAGCATTGAGCATCTAATAGTTTTAAATGGTTTCCAGTGAATTGTATGATGTAGCCGTCAATAAATATTTTCAAATAGTACTTTCTAACATTTATATATTTCATTAATTATTTTAAATTAATATCAAATGATGCTTTTAAGTAAACATTGGCAACTGAATTTGAAATAAAACTATGTATTGCTTTACACCAGCTATTTTCTCAAAAAAAGGAAACATTTTCTTCAAATGTTTTGGGTAAATTGCCACTGTGTTTTACCTTAAGTTTTACGTGCATTACATGAAACTGATTAAAGAGACAGTCAATTGCATCTTCTTTGGATTGAAGCGTTTACCGCCTTAGACGACTGTAGAGGTTAACAATGTATGAGAAAACTGGTTTTATAGGTATTAGGTGTAGAGATTTATGATTTACGATTAGAAAGATTTTGAAATGAAAACAAAGTCATATAGTTTCAAGAATAAGAGTTTTCGGTGCAAAAAAGTGCTGTCATAAATGATTTAAAGAAAATTAATTTTAAAAGATCGCATACAGTCCAAAACAAGAAATGTAATGAAGGGATTGAAAAAAATATATTGCAGAGGTTAACAGCGTATGAGAAGACTTGTTTTATACGTATTAGATGCAGAGATTTATGATTTACGATTAGAAAGATTTTGACATAAAAACAAAGTCATATAGTTTCAAGAATATGAATTTTAGAAGCTCGCATGCAGTCTAAAACAAGAAAAGTAATGAATGGATTGAAAAAAAATGTATTGAAAAAAGTAAGGTGTTCCGTAACAAATTGTACAAACTTTGAGGGGAGTTAGAGGGGATGATAACAAGCAAGAATCACCTAGGAACATAAATTCGGAAACGCATAGTTGACGAGCTACATATTCACAAAGTTATCAAATTGTGTCGGAATGGCTCGTTATTACGACGGTTTTTTATTATCATTTCGATGCATTTTTTTTGAGCAACAGGCAACAAAATTTTACCAACCGCTTTAACCTTTCTTAAAAATTAATATTGTTCAATGAGACCCAAGATTGGGATCATACGAAATGTTTATTGGTCAAAGACATTACACGTTTAATGTAAATAATGTTAGAAAATGTCATAAATTATGTTCAAAGTTTCCACCATTGTTAGCGATACATGCGTTACACCGTCGGACCATAGACTGGCGAACTCTTTCAAATACACCCGGATTTCCTTGGATATCTACAGCAGCACAGGCGATTCTTGCAACTAGGTTCATTTCTGAATCCACAGGAGTTGCGTACACAGCACTTTTTAAAGCACCTCAAAGAAAGAAATCGAGACTGTTTAAATCAGAAGAGCGTGGTGGCCTGGGAACTAGTCCACCAGGACCGATCCATCGGTGACCAAACACACGATTCAGATGTTCCCGCACATGTGGTCCATAATGGGGAGGTGCCCCATCATGTTGAAGCCACATATGGCGTTTGATATGTTGTGGCACAGAGTTAAGTAATGTTCGTAGAATCTCTTGCAGAAAGATGAGATATTGTTGAGATCTCAGTGGAGATGGCAACAAATAAGGTCCAATTAAGACGTCACCAACCAAACCAGCCCTAACATTTACCGAAAAACGATGTTGAGCAGCCTGTAATCTTACGCCATGGGGATCCTCATCAGCCCACAAATGCGCTTTCTGGGAGTTGAACGTCCCATCTCGCGTTAAGTATGTTTCATCCGTCATTAAAACGCAGAATGAGAAATTTACATCTTGGCTACATTGATTGAGATACCAGTGTGCAAAGCGTTTACGAATAGGATATTCTGCGGGGAGTAGTAACTGTACGCGTTGTAGATGATATGGATGTAAGCGTACACGTCGTAAAGCACGATGAATAGACGTCGTAGATCCTCCAGGAGCAGTAGCTACGGCTCATACGCTGGTACTCGGGTTTCTTCTAACGGTACGTAATACGTGTTCTTCCATTCTTAGACTATGACTATGTAGTGGCCTGCCGTGACCATATCTATGATTTCGTAGGGACCCATATCGACACAAATTGCGGTGCAAATTATTGAACTTTCGATGGTCCGGTGTTTCTCTTTGAAAATGCCTTTCCCGATACAGCCTCTGAGCCGCTATTCCATTTCCGTTTGCCAAACCATAAATAAGGTGCATATCGACAAGCTGGGGGTCAGTGAAACGTTCCATACTTCTCTGTGGGCGCTTGCAGCTAAAATGACTACTGAGAGAGAGCACGTGTGCTTCTGTGAACAACGCCGCTTAGCGTCTAATGGAGGCATTCCTGACTGCGGATTGTTCTGCAATTTTTATTGCTTGTGATGTCCCCTACCTCCCCTTAAATCCTTACTTCCTCTTGTCCCCTACCACCCTGGGGTGTCCCTTAAATATTGGGACAAAGTTTAAGGGTTGTTAGAGGGGATGATAATTTGAAGCAAATCGCATTAGAACATAGGGTCGCAAAAGCGATTCTCAAGTACTACAGACACACAAAACCTGCAGTCACTAATTTAATATCCAACAAAGGTTTTGCTTAATATTAAATATTAAAGAAAGGTTAAAGCGGTTGTTGAAATTTTGCTGCCTGTTGCCCAACAAAATACACCGAAACGATAATAACCAACCGTCGTAATAACGAACCATTCTGACACAATTTGACAACTTTGTGAATATGTAGCTCGTCAACTATGCGTTTCCGAACCTATGTTCCTAGGTGATTCTTGCTTGTTATCATCCCCTCTAACTCCCCTCAAAGTTTGTACAATTTGTTACGGAACACCCTGTATATAGTATATATATATATATATTATAGTTTTAATGGGTTAAAATGTTTCTACAACATCAAAAGCTAAATAATATAATTAAATATTAATTAAAAGCAAATATTTTTTTCAAAACAGCATTTGTATTTTGAGCTATAGTTCAATTTAATTAATTATAATGATGTCCATCCAATTGTTCTTCTGCATTCCTTCAGAAACAATTCGAGGTATTCATAACAAAAAAAAAAGCTTTTTTTCTTGGCGATATTGAATTATTAGCATTATTTCTTACGCTCTGCACTAGTCATCGTGAAAAAAAAAAAAACCCTGTCGGATTCCAATTTTCTCAAAGTCTTGGATTATTAAATAGCACACTTCATCCTTAACGATGCAATTTGAGAAGGGGGAGCTGAATAGCTGGATCAAGTGGAAACTCGTTAGGGATTTTAGAGGGAAATTATCGAGGACGCTTTCCCTATTTTAATGCTTTTCTCTCTGGAATTGAAAGACTGATCGTTATTTAGCTTGAGTAAAGAGCTGAAAATATCTAGGCTGGAATTTTTCTTTGTTTTTGCTTTTAACCCGTAGGAAAAAAAGGAAAATAATTGTGAAAGCTATTTAAAAAAACGATTAAAATACAAATAGTATGTTAATGAAAAAACAGGGTAATTATGGTGCGTTTTTGCTTTTGTTTTGCTTTTGTTTCGTTGAAAAATTTTATTTGAAAGAAGATTTATTAAAACTAATTTAGAGAGAAAATATGCAAAACTTTGGAGTGTTTTAAATATTTTTTCTGAAGAACATAAAAAAAAAATCGTTATTAAAGCAAAACACTAAAATTATATTTGCTGATTTTTTTCCATTTAATTTCTGCTTTTAGATGTCTTAAAACTAAGGGAAAAATTAAGAAAAGCCCATTAGCACAAATGAAGTAAAATACTAATAAAAAACAGAATGCTTGTTGCTATTAACTGTACAATATCGGCATGTCGGTGAAAGAAAATTGGTTCAGTTAGTTCTAGGGAATCTTGTAGACTCGTGAAACTAAATTCGAATCCTCTTTTTAACTTCTTGTCAACCAATCTTTCTTTGTTTGTGTACAAGAAAAAAATGAATTTCTTCTGCTTTAGAACATCTATTTGCTTATGAGACCTTGCTTAGTTAATAAAAGGTAACAGTTTCGGAAGAACTTCTCCGCTTAACTTCAAACTTCAAAGCATATTTTCAATTCCAACCCTGAAATAAATTTCTTGATTCCAGCTTATGAAGCATATATGATTTAAATATTTATAATTGTATTTTAGTAAACATACTCAGACAAATATTTACATTACTCCAATCACCCACCAATTTCCATAGAATTATTGGCAAACTTCTCTTCAAATGCAAACGATAATATATTTCTCAAGTTTCTAAACTAATATTTGGCAACGGGTGAGATCTAATGAAGTTAATTCGGGACACTTCAATCAGCTAAGTTAATAATAAGTTCTTGAGATTTTGTTTCGTTCGCAAGTCTTGAGGCGTTTGTTTGGCATTTATATCAACCATTACTAATAAGTTAATGGAATTTGTACCAATTCAGTAAATCCTGCAGTGAAATTTTCAGTAATTTAATTTTATTACAGAAGACGCTCAATTTGACAGACTATTCTTTCAGAAAATTTGAAAGAAATCGATGCTTTAATGTATTAGATCAGGAATCATTTCACTTATCTCAGTAAGTTTTTTTTTTTTTGAAGGACGATATGTACGAAGCTGTTTTTTATTAAAAACATTTTTAAAGCGAAACTTTAAGAATATGATTTCTTTTCTCTTAATGAATATTCATTATGATACGCACCTACACACTCCAGGGTCCTCACAAATACCCCTACAAATGGCTTAACCAGTTGGATAGTGCCTTATAGGGTTATTACCAAGATATATTGCAGCAAAGGTCAAGGAGAGAATTTTAAACTAATGAAGTGTTTACTGCAATTGGATTACAACAGCTGCTTTGGTTTCTGAAAAATAAATCATATTTGATGAAACAGGACTGATTTAATTATATTTTAATGACCAGGATAGTTTTTCTTTTTAAATTAACCTAACATTAATGGGTGGTTATTGTAAATCTTCCTTTGTTACTGATCTGGTGATATCTTTTTAAAGAATTTTCAAGTTCATTTTTTTCCCGAGTTTTCTCTTTAAAACAAAAGCGAGTTAATAATCGACAGCAAATACTTGATTTATATAAAATAAAGATTTTAATGTTCTTCTAACTTTCGTGTTGTAAATACAATAATTCATTATTTTCGATCATTAATGTCATCGATTAAATGTTAAGTTTTTAAGATGCACCAGTCATCGAGAGATGAGTTACAAAAATAACCAGTTGGTAAAAACTACAGTTAATCATTAATGTTGTTACATAATGGATTGGAACATATCGTATGATATAAATCGAAACAAAGTTCGCATTGCTTCGAGATAAAAATGTACAATGATGCTTGGAAATAAGTTTTAACTTAGCAGTTTGTCAGGTCGAACGGTATACAGGTCGAACGATACTGTAGTTAAGAATACAAAAAACAGTTTGGAGTAGAGTAATTCTATACCAAATCACCGAAAAAAAAAAAAGTTGGTCGCACGACCGACTCGGATTTTTTTTTAATTTGGTACACAGATTGATGGTATAGAGGTATGAAAAAGCCCAAAAGGAAAGTTACCTGCTCCACTTATTTTCTGAGATACATGCCCTCAAAGTTTGTCCGCCACGTCAAAATACTAAAAAAGTGATGTTATTTAATCATTTTTTATAAAAAATCGTACTAATGCAAAATAAAAGTGTTAGATATCTATGGAAACTAGTTACTCAAGGCATTCTGAAACAAAAATACTAGAACGTGCATAATGAAAATTGCCAAGGTACAGGGCTCTTTGAAGTTGTCACCACAAAAACTTGATTTTGCAGATTTTGCTAAAATTCAGGCATTTATTACAAAAAAAGGCAAACAAAACCAAAGGTTTTCTCACTTTCTGGTAGTGTACAGGTCCTCCCTGTAAATTGCTACGCAATAAATTTTTTGGGTTTCTCACTCCTTCTTGGAAATATTTTAGCTTAAAGATAAGCCGTAAGGCAAAAAATGCGTTTTTGGCCATCTTGGCAGCCATTTTTCTCATAAAGGGGGAGCAGTAGAAACTTTAATTTTTTTTTTAAACAAGCCACTGATATGTTAGCTATTCACAGGAAAAGAGTTTACTTTTGGTTATTTCTCCCATTAAGAGATATCCTGCTGACAGTATATGCATGTTTTTCGCGACGACCATATGCTTTTGTTCCCCCTCTCATGGACTTAAAATTAATTAAACCAAAAAATAATGATATATTTATTATTAGCTGTATTATCTACCCAATATGTCATGAAATTTAATTTATTAAATCATTGAACAATAAATTAGATAATTGATGAAAAAAAGAAAAAGTATTTCTCTGATGCCTGAGCATTATGCATTCATAATTATAAAGCACTAAATACTTTCTTGAGAAATTAATTAACATAAATGAGCTCTAAATAGTTATATTATAAGCAATACCCAATCTTGTGATTGGGATACTCCTGTTTTTAATTGAAGAATTTCTTGAATATCACATGAATATCAGGAAAATAAATGAGGTCTTTTCGTTTGATGTAGGATATTTTATGACAAATTTCATTTGATGGGCTACTAACTGAGCATGGTGATAAAGAGCTATTAATTTCAGCATCGAATTCCATTTTACCTTATTAACAGTTAAATATTTACAAAATAATTAAATAAATAATTTAATATAAAGCCATGCTTGAAGAATTAAAATTAGTGCAACTAATTTATTCCCATACTGATCTTTACAAAATTGACATGCGTTGAGCACTGATAAGAACTGACAAGAAAAAGTTTACTCACTAAAATATTAGTTCACAGATACTATAAAGCATACATTCTATTTTCTACAAAATAATACTGCAACAAAGAACAAGGGTATAAAGGGGTAGGTACTAAAGAATTTCTTGAAAAATCAATTAAAATAAAGTAGCTTCGAATATTTATCTCATAGGCAATACCCAATCTTGTGATTGGATGTTCCTGATTGATGGCTATAAACAGGAGGATACCCTTGTTCTTTGTTGCAGTATTATTTTGTGGAAAATAGAATGTATGCTTTATAGTATCTGTGAACTAATATTTTAGTGAGTAAACTTTTTCTTGTCAGTTCTTATCAGTGCTCAACGCATGTCAATTTTGTAAAGATCAGTATGGGAATAAATTAGTTGCACTAATTTTAATTCTTCAAGCATGGCTTTATATTAAATTATTTATTTAATTATTTTGTAAATATTTAACTGTTAATAAGGTAAAATGGAATTCGATGCTGAAATTAATAGCTCTTTATCACCATGCTCAGTTAGTAGCCCATCAAATGAAATTTGTCATAAAATATCCTACATCAAACGAAAAGACCTCATTTATTTTCCTGATATTCATGTGATATTCAAGAAATTCTTCAATTAAAAACAGGAGTATCCCAATCACAAGATTGGGTATTGCTTATAATATAACTATTTAGAGCTCATTTATGTTAATTAATTTCTCAAGAAAGTATTTAGTGCTTTATAATTATGAATGCATAATGCTCAGGCATCAGAGAAATACTTTTTCTTTTTTTCATCAATTATCTAATTTATTGTTCAATGATTTAATAAATTAAATTTCATGACATATTGGGTAGATAATACAGCTAATAATAAATATATCATTATTTTTTGGTTTAATTAATTTTAAGTCCATGAGAGGGGGAACAAAAGCATATGGTCGTCGCGAAAAACATGCATATACTGTCAGCAGGATATCTCTTAATGGGAGGAATAACCAAAAGTAAACTCTTTTCCTGTGAATAGCTAACATATCAGTGGCTTGTTTAAAAAAAAATTAAAGTTTCTACTGCTCCTTCTTTATGAGAAAAATGGCGGCCAAGATGGCCAAAAACGCATTTTTTGCCTTACGGCTTATCTTTAAGCTAAAATATTTCCAAGAAGGAGTGAGAAACCCAAAAAATTTATTGCGTAGCAATTTACAGGGAGGACCTGTACACTACCAGAAAGTGAGAAAACCTTTGGTTTTGTTTGCCTTTTTTTGTAATAAATGCCTGAATTTTAGCAAAATCTGCAAAATCAAGTTTTTGTGGTGACAACTTCAAAGAGCCCTGTACCTTGGCAATTTTCATTATGAACGTTCTAGTATTTTTTTTCAAAATGCCTGGAGTAACTAGTTTCCATAGATATCTAACACTTTTATTTTGCATGAGTACGATTTTTTATAAAAAATGATTAAATAACATCACTTTTTTAGTATTTTGACGTGGCGGACAAACTTTGAGGGCATGTATCTTAGAAAATAAGTGGAGCAGGTAACTTTCCTTTTGGGCTTTTTCATACCTCTATACCATCAATCTGTGTACCAAATTAAAAAAAATCCGCGTCGGTCGTGCGACCCCCATTCGGTGATTTGGTATGGAATCGCTCAGTAGTAAGTAAGATGGCTGCTGGATAGGCTGCTGGAGATGGTTTAATGCTGGATATACTTCAGCATTATATTTAAATGTCATTTTTTGTGACGGCAGAAAATTATATTTTAAGCTTTTTGAGCAAAAAGAGGTAAAATATAACAGTCAACTTATTTTTTGACACAAGGTCAAATGTTTTACATACATTTTGTTGGTATTGAAAAATCTTATACAGTTACAACAAAAAACATATTTTAAGGAGATAAAAATTTGTTTATTACTTTTATCTTTAGTTAATACAAAGCCCTCTCCGCGCTCTTTTTTTTTTTTGTAAAGCTACATTAATAAAAATAAAAATCAACATTTAACTTTTTAATTTGTTTTAAACACTTAAATATGATACAGTTTAATCTGTTTACTTGAACAATTTATTTAGTTAAACATCAAAGAACATTTTGTTTCGAAGGAGATTTTTATTTTGACTCATTCAAATATATTTTCTATGAATTCTTTACTTTTGTTCCCTTCTGAGCATAGATAAAATATTTTGGATAAATTATCTTACTTTAACTATTAGATAAACCCTTAAACTGCACTAGTCAAATATGTACTCATTTTTTACTTTGTGAAGGTTTCAAGTATTGACACAAAAGCTCATTCGTTAATTTTGAAACAGCGTGACAATGTTAAATGGTTTTTTTTTTACCAAATCGGTTTTTTTTCATTCAGGATTCGCCAGGTTTTTTCTCGAAGTATTGGTTTTGAAACTATTTTTCCTCGTTTTTTTTTACATAAAAATAACTAAGTACTCGGAAATTATTTCAACACAAACTTATTTCAACAAATATAGTGTAAAATATGAAATTGCTGGTATTCCAACGAAATATTATTCGTAAGTGTTAAATATTATCCTTTGTGCAAAAAAATTCATCCGGACGACACTTAACTGTGTTCACAGGATGATACGAGAGGGGTGAACAAAGAAATGCATCAATCGGCGACTTCAATCACGTATTTGGATGGAAAAAGAGCATTGACGTCAAGCAGGTGGTGAACACAAGCATTATCCCCCCCCCCCTTCTTTTTTAATGCCAGACCAAATTGCCAAAAGTGGCAACCTTCTGGTAAACTGTTTGTTCACTTTTGATCTTCCTTTTCTGTGAACAGAGTTTAGGGCCAGATTTATAAAAGCAGTGTTCTGTTCCTGGTAAGGTAAAATCTTATAGGGGAAGACCGCCTATATTGGACCCCCTAAGAACAGGAGGCCTGTGTCGCTCAATGTGAAGCAAAACAAAAATACAAAATAGGGCATCGAAAGCTAAATTTAATCAGGAACCGCCCTAGGAGCTTATATTTTCTAAAAGTATGGAAATTATTTTTTAAAAAAATATCTTACAAAAAGTTGCAAAAGTTCAATTTAGGAATATATGCGCCTATATTGAACCATGCGCTTCCTAAATTGGACCGTATCAGGAAATCATAGAATAATTTATATTTGAACTATACATCTTTTTTTCAGGATTTGCAATAGACTTTTTTTTGCTTCGGTCTCATTTAGGCAGTGTTGATACACTCACCGATGGCATTTCATGCATTTAATCATGTTTTGCGCTTCATCTCTATGACAAATATTGCAATAACAACTGTTTCGTGGAGTTTCTTACTTATTCTTGTGTGACTTTTTCTTGCTTTTTCTGCAGAGCTTGTACTAATTTAAGTCGTAGCTAGTTCTTGTACATGGTGTGCAACAGTACAACTTACACCGAACATGTAGCTTGCTCACTTTGAGTAGTTTTATCTGGACTACTTACCTCGAACTCTGCTCCAGCCAAGTCAATGCAGCTAAACACATGTCAATTAACAGGCCAAACTCCTGTTCTTTAGAATCAACTCACTGCATTTGCCATAGCCTTGATTGAGGTTTACCCATAAGAGTTACCAAACAGTTCTTCTATTCGATAATGGGTAATGGATCTCATTTGATGTTCTCGCATCCAAGTATCACACGATCGATTAAAATGTGTAGACAAAGGCTGAAAAAAGATAACATCTTGCATTGTGTGCTTAAAGAGAAAGCATTATTGTATCACTCTCGTTAACCAAGTTTATTACATTTATGCTCTTGGTTTAACGGTTTTGATGAAATATTGTATCAATTGTGCGAGTTATCGTTTGTGATCCAACCTTTTTCTGAACAAGCATATTGCTCACCATGGGGTGCTTTTACAATAAGCACATACATGGAACGTATTATTTTGAAAATAAACATGGAGAGGGAGGGGGGTGTAGCAATTATGTTGCACTCATGCAGCAAATAGCAAGTGTGTTTCTTACACGTTCACCACACATTAGTGCTCCAAACTGGTGTTTACCTTTATACGTCAATATATTTCGGGGCATTTGGACAGTGAAAAGACCGGTTTCATCTACATTGAACATTTTAGTAACACATTAATTGTTTCTTTTTAAAATCTTTTCGAACAAATCGAAGAATTTCATTTTTTTCCCTCGGTAAACCAGCACAAATTTTATTTAAATTAATAACTATGTTTAACAACCTGAAACTGCAACTTAATGGAAAAAGAGAAAAAAAAAAATATTTCAAGAATTTGCAGCTTCTAGAAAATGTGCTTGATAAAAAAATGAATATCGTGAATAGGGGTTAAAGCATGCTTAAAATAACTTGATGGAAATAACTACGCTATTAAATCAGATGAGTCAATTATTTAATGTTACAATTAATAAAGTGTCTTGCTTAAAATCATATTCTTAAATTGGACCACAGGTCCAATATAGGAAATTTTTTTCGGTCCAATAAAGGAAAACATGCCATTTTTTGTTTTTCAGCTTATTTCTCTGTCAAAAACTATCACAACGGCGCATAAAAATACATAGATGTGATCCTTATTAAACACAGATTGTCATGTTATAACAGCAGTTTACCTCAGCTTAGAAGTTTTAGTACTATGTTACTAGGTACAAGTCCCCAAAATAAGATTTTACACGTTTTCAACATAAATCATGCCGTAACTCACGCTACGCAGTTCGAAGACTGGTGAAACTTCATACACATTGATTTTATTCCTAAAACTTCATGTGTCTACCGTCAAAGTGTAGCATAGAGCTCTGTACTAGATTTTAAGCCCGAAGTCCAATTTAAGCAGTGGTCCAATATAGGCGGTCTTCCCCTACACTGCGATGCAAAAGTTTAAACAAAATGCAAATGTATGAATAAAAAGAAATCCATGCGGCAAAATACTTTCAAAATTCTGCTACATGTAGACAATATGGTCCCAAATACGTGTCTGGAGTTTTGAGAAATTATAACCGAGAGAAAAATCAGAAATTGCAAAAGGCATTTTTTTTTCATTGCTGCAAAAGTGTAGACAAAAGTCAGATTTGTACAAATATCCCTTGAAATGTGACTGGTGGAGGTGAGGCGTGACTTTTTTTTTCAACTATAAAGTGCAGAGAGCGCTCAATGAATAATCAAAATCTTAAAATCTCTGTAGTTCTCGTCTAAAGAAGATGAAAAAGTTTGAAAACTGAAATTTGAAAGTGAACGCACTTTGCTAATTTTTTTTCTTAAATCGGTCCTAGTATGGTAGTAAATTGTTTTTTACTTCGTAGAAATCAAATTTAGACATACGTATTGATCAAAAATGCCAAAAAAAAAAACTATATTTCTTAAGGATGAAGGAATTGAAAAAACGACTCGGACTGACAATTTGCCCCTTATTCCTACAAAACTTCAACTTAAGTCAAAAACAGCACGTGACAGCATAAGTAGATGAACAATTGAATCGGGATGCATAAAAAAAACAAAGAATTGTGCTTGAGCCTTTTCGGAAATAGCTTCCCAAATAAGCCAAATTTTAATGGGAAAAGCAGCACATGTATCATCGTGACTAAAAAATGAATGTTACTTTCTCTGATGTAAATAATTAAAATTTGGATCACCTAGATGGATTACAATTCTATTAGCGTGACTTCAGAAAAGATCCGATGAGCATATGCTGTGCTGCTTTGACTATTAAAATCTGGCTTGTTTGGGACACTGCGTCTGAAAAGACTCATACACAATTCTTTGTTTTTTTATGCATCCTGATTGAGTTGATCATCTACTTATGCTGCCAAATGCTGCTTTTGACGCAAGTTGAAGTTTCGTAGGATTGAGGGGTGAATCGTCAGTTCGAGCCGTTTTTCCAATTCTTTCATCTTAAAAAAATATAGTTTTTCTTGGCATTTTTGATCAATACGTGTGTCTAAATTTGCTCTCCAAGAAGTAAAAAACAATGTGCTACCATACAAGGACCGATTAAAAAGACTAAAAATTAACAATGTGCATTCAGTTTCAAATTTTGGTTTTCAAACTTTTTCATCTTCTTTACACAAGAACTACAGAGATTTTAAGATTTTGATTATTCATTGAGCGCTCTCTGCACTTTATAGTTGAAGAAAAAAGTCACCTGCACCAATCACATTTCAAGGGATATTTGCATAAAATCTGACTTATGTCTAAACTTTTACAGCAATGAAAAAAATGTCTTTTGTAATTTCCAATTTTCGTTTCTGTTATATTTTTCAAAGCTCCAGACACGTATTTGAGACCATATTGTCTACCTGCAGTAGAAATTTGAAAGCATTTCGCCAAGTAGTTTTTTTTTTTAATCATATATTTGCATTTTGTCTAAACTTTTGCATCGCAGTATACAGTGCTGCATAACAGTCACTGGTCCTTTTTCGAGATTTTTTACCCCGAAAGTGTATTAGAATAGTGTTGTGAGTAATCGCTTTTCATTGTTTTGAAAGCTTTAATTCTGTCTATTCCTTATTGGAAGAAACTTTTGCAGCTTTCTGCAGAGTTTGCGAAAATTCTTCTTAAATCCACCCTCTGACCTAAAAGAGAGCTTATTGCTATTTGAAATAAGATACTGGATACTGAAAATCCGCCCCCAAAGCTATATAAAGAGCCTCACCCTTGTTTACAAGAGTCTTCACTATTTTTCTCTATGTCTTGCTGTATGTGTGTCCTCATGTATTATATTAAAGTTGTTTGTTTATGTTCAACTGACTGATTTCTGCTACATTCGATTCACACACCCTTTCAACAAATAGAAGGAAAAAAATAAAAACAAACACAACGCACAATTAACAGAAACAAATCCATCATCTTATCAAACCACCTAATTCTATTAATATCAAAACTAATTGAATGCCTTTATGCCAAGCTTACTCTCATTATTCGAAAAGTAAATATTTAATTTTGACTCCTGAGCAATTACAGGATCAAATATGTCTCTAACAATCCAGTTATTCTTCAATAATTTCGGCAAGCGGAGGGGATAATATGTAACTAGTAGAATTTAGCTTAATAATTGCTTCGTTGGCTAATGAAATAATTTGCGTTGCCTCCGAGCTCAAATATAGGGAAATACGTTTATGGGGATTAGAGTAACCTGACTTTTGTGAGGTTATTGTAATTTAGTACATTTTAGAGCTGAAATAGTTGCATGTTACGTTATTGAACTTGCATTTAGTACTTAGTAAGTAATATTGGGAAAAGTTGTCAGTTTGGTTGATTTATTTATAGCCATCTATTATGTTTTATAAACCTGAAGCAGGCTTTTCAAAAGTGTTCGGTGTTTATCTTTAGTGTGTTTTAATTGGTCGCTAAACAAGCGTAATGTAAACCATTAAAAAAAAGTTCAATTTTTCTTCAAATCATTCAATTTATGACCATCTATTGTGTTATATAAATCTGAAGCAGGCTTTTCAAAAGTGTTCGGTGTTTATCTATAGGGCTTCAATTGGTCGTCAAACAAGTTACAGTTAAGATCATTAGAAGAGGAGTTCATTTCAATTTTTCTTCTAACAAGTAGGAATGGCTTACAATCATTCAATTTATGACCATCTATAGTGTTATATAAATCTGAAAAGGGCTTTTCAAAAGCGTTCGGTGTTTATCTATAGGGCTTTACTTGGTCGTCAAACAAGTAACAATTCTGTACCTCAGAACCAGACTAACGTAAGTCCATTTTCGTCATTTTTCGGTAGAGGGGAAAAACGATTGTCGAATACATCGTTTTTCCCCTCTACTGAAAAATGACGAAAATGGACTTACGTTAGTCTGGTTCTGAGGTACAGAATTAAGATCGTTAGAAGAGAAGTTCAATTCAATTTTCCTTCAAACAAGTAGAAATGGTTTACAATATGTACTACAGTGCGCGCCGGTTAATTAGATCAGTGGTTAATTGAATCCATCGCTTTAATGAATCAAATCATCAAAACAAAGAACACTATCCAGCTCTATTGAGTTACCCACTTTTTTGAATCAGCTGCCTTATTAAATCAAAAATGTTTGACACAAAAGCGATTCATATAACTGGCGGCCAATGTACAGGGTGCTATAAAGCTTACACGGAAAAAGAAAACTAAATGGGAAACAAAATATCCAACCTTTTTGTCCATTTAAATAAATAATAGAAATAATTTCGAAAATGTTAGGTTTAAATTGTTTTTAAACATGTTAAACATACGCGTATTACCTGCAGTATATATTTGTCGGCAAAATTGAGTGTAAAGATAGCAAAAATCAACTTATTCAGTTAAATATTAACTTTTATGCATTTGAGATTTTACTTCCTAAATATGATTCTTGCTGTACAAGCTTGCAAGTAAATTATTATTAAGGAAAGTAGATAATAGTATAAAACTTTGAGTTCATAAATGTATAGAAAAAATACAAATGAATGTGCAAAACACCGCCGGCAAGGTGGTAACTGTACTATAAAAAAATGAATGTCGTTCTTACAATGTAATACAGCTAATTTTGTAGTAATAAACTAAAAATTGCAACTTTTCCAGTAATAAACTGCAAAATTTCTAACTTTACAGTACTAAACCATAAAATAGCTAAATTTACAATTATAAACCGTGAACATGCTATTGCCGTGCATTTCACAATTTCAAACTGAAACCTTTACTGCCAGAATTGCACTGTTGTTTTTACAGCATAATACAGCTAAATTTTACGGCAATAAACTGTAAAATTTCTAACTTTACTGAAACAAACAGTAAACGTGCTAGTTTTACAGTTTATTACTGTGCATTTTACAGTTTTAAATGAGAATTTACATAAATGAATATTTGCTTTTTTTAATCCCAGTAATATTAGCAAAAATTATTCTATCCACTGTTTCATTATAGCATCTTACCAAAAAAAACAACAACATTCGGAGCAGAAAAAAGTAATCAGGTAATTGAAGTAAATGAAGAAATTAAATACCTTTGTGCTATTGATGTAGAGAAAATTACGACGTTAAGGAGGCACAAATACGCAGAGATACTGCAGATGCGTGTTTCGGCGTTACAAGGAACGCCTTTTTTAATGCAAAAGAGATGTTGAGCTTATGGATGCACAGACATAATTGTTATAATTTTCATCCCTTTTAACTGAAGAGAGCTGTTATATATAGGGTTTACGATATATTCCTATATTAAAATATTTTTACGCTTTTAAGCAATACAGTAGTTGTTGTAAAGAGAGTGTTTTACAGCAGCTAAAAAAAAAAAAAAATACTCATCACCAACTTACAAGATGCATTTAAGCGAATTCATATTAACCCATTAATGCCTAACATCCCTTTTTAGGAACGGTCCAAAAGGGGGTCTGAATTTCCCCAAAATGAACATTTAAAACAAATAATGGTGTTCAATGAGTACCTTGGTATTGTTTCAATTCGCTAATAACAGATTGCAGCACATAACCGTTGTAAAGTGTGTTCTGTAGCAGTTTTAATATGATCTTTATCAAAAATCACATCGTTCACAATCTCAAGAAAAAAAGTTTTCAAAGTTATTCCCAGCTTCCCAGTTTATGTTAATTGCTGATTTTATTTCTTCTTATAAAATGTCTTTTTAAATATTATATCGCTGGAAGAAAAAAAAATGGTAAAAAAAGTATATACCCTCTGGGGTCTATCGTAACTTTTGAGGGACGATTTTTCTTTCCTTAATAAAACAATTATTTTTCACATATTTTTTTTTATTATTTTTCCTGTTCATTAAACACTGTTTGTAACCAGTATACAAAATATCTTTGGAAAAAAAAATGTCAGGCATTAATGGGTTAAAACAATCATAAAAACGAAAAACTAAAAAAAAAATAAATAAAAGTTAAATGTTACAAAAAAGCTGTTATATTTAAAAACACAATCTGTGAAAATACAAGAGAAGCAAATTTGAGACACAGGAGAAGCAGAATTTCAGGAGAAGCAAAATAAATTGTAAAACGAATGATTCCAATTTAATTACTTAAAAAAATGTGCTCATTAGAGAAATTTAAGTTCATTTAAATGCCTTTGATGATAAATAGATTAGGCAAGAATTCTTTTGAGAAGCATTACTCAATAAGTAAGAGTACAGATAAGGATATTTTTTTAATGAAATACAGTAGAGTTAAGAGATGCCACTAAGACGCTGAAGGAAAATAACGCTCTCTGAATCATTTAAAATGGTGCAAAAGAAAATGCTCATCATCGAACAGAAAGTGAGGTAACAGTGCACTGTAAAAAAGGGATGTTATTTTTACATTATAATACAGCTAATTTTATAGTAATGAACTGTAAAAATTGTTAAACTTTACTAGAAAAACTAAAATTGCTATTTTTACAGTACTAAACTGTGAAACTGTTAATTTTAAGGTAATGAACTGTAAAATGGCTAATTTAACAGTTTAATATCGCGCCATTTACAGTTTTATACTGGAACCTCTGCTGCCAGTATTATGCTGTTGTTTTTACAGTATAATACAGCTAAATTTTACGGCGATAAACAGTAAAATTTCTAACTTTACAGTAAGAAACTGTAAAAGTACTACTTTTACAGTTTATTACTTTACATTTTGCAGTTTTAAATTGGAACCTCGGCTGCCGGTATTATACTGTAAAAAAAAAAAAAAAAAAAAACTTCATTTTTTGCAGTACTTAAACTTCCTTTTTAAATTTCAATAGTATAGTATCTAATTGTAAAAGATGAGATTCCCAAGGAAAGAAAAACTGTCTAATAAGCGTGGTGTCTGTACCATATAGGTCTCTAAAAAATAAATTAACAACGAAATGAATCTGAAAGAAGTATTGCATTTTCTTGTTTTCAACAAGAAGTTCTGTCAAGAACTAAACGAGCCTACTTTCCCGTACATCGACATCGGCAATCTAGCATCTAATCAATATTCTCTTGAATATCTGAAACTGACAATTATGTCAAACATACGTTTATAACACTTAAAGCTGATTTCTAAAAGCAAAATATACCCCTCTCATCAGATGATCAGGACACGTAAAAAGTAAATAAACGAGTAAATAAAGTTTTGTCGCACCTTTTAAAGAATGTAACTGCTATAGTTCTTCCGTAGAAAAATTTCACAATCGTTTTCAAATGAAAAAAATAAAAAATAAAATAAAAGTACAAAGAACATCAAAACACATTTTATCGAAGAAAGAAAAAAAACCTCGTTCGTTAATAAAATATCTCGAATTTTATTTTTAATCCGTTGCCAGTTGTTAAATATAAGTAAAGAATAAAATGCTCTTGTCAATGAACAATTTTTGTAATCAAAAAAAAAAAAAATATCGTCTGCCAAAAAAAAAATATATAAATAAATAAAAATAATAATAATAAATTAAACAAAAAAAATGAATAAATAAACAAAAAATCGTCTGCCCAGTCAGTCATTTTTTTCTGAGCCTGCATTTCCGCCATGTTTGCGGAGTCGGAGTCGGAATCAGAGTCCTCACAGAAGATTTTTCAGAAAAGTACTTAACATACATTTTTTATCAAAACTGTGTTCTTACAAAGTTAGTTTGAAGGAAATCCGCTTTGAAGTTTGGAATCAACATTCAATTTAAATTTCCCAGTAGGCGTTCATGGTAAAAAATTTTCTGAACGGTTCATCATTGAACGAAAAATGGTTCAAATTGAAAAGTAAAATATGGGAACGAGTCTCTCCGAGATCTTTCGAACAAAAAAAGCTTATTCAATTCAGATGGTTCACTTAAAAAGTAATAAGGTGGAGAAAGGTTGCTTGAACGGTTCCATGTTGAACGAAAAAATGTTCAAATTGAAAATTTTAATACGGTAATGAAGTATCCTTGCCGATATCTTTCGAACAAAAAAAAGTTTGTTTAAATCGGACTGTTCACTCAAAAGTTATTAGGGGTGAGAGCTTGTTTGAACGGTTCAATGTTGAACGAAAAATTGTTCAAATCAAAAATGTAGATACGGGAATGAAAGATCCTTGAAAAGATCTTTCGAACGAAAAAAAGTTTGTTCAAATCGGACTGTTCATTCAAAAGTTAGTATCGCGGGACCGGTTATTTGAACGGCTCAAAGTTGAACCAAAAATTGTTCAAATCAAAAAATCAAATATGGGAATGAGCTGTACTCGCCGAGATCTTTCCAACAAAAAAAAGTTTGTCCAAATCGGAATGTTCATTCAAAAGTTATTAGGGGGGGACAGACAGACCGACAGACCGACATACAAATTCCCCATCTCAATACCCTACTTTCAAATTTTTAATTTTTCAATATTCATTTTACCTCTTTATTTTTTTAACTTGGCGATATTTTCTGGACTTGGCGATATTTTTTTTAACTTGGCGATTTTTTTTGGACTTGGCGATATTTTTTAGATGCATTAAGCTACTTTTAATACTTTTTTCGTCTTTCTTTTATTTTTAACGGGAAAGTAGGCTAAAAACAGGAAATATAAAATACAGTGAACTCTCATTTATGCGCCGAAACAAGAACCGACAGAAAAAGACGCATAAGTGAGAGAGACGCATAAGTGAACAAGCCTATTTAAAGGACTAAAACACAACATAGGTTCCAATGAGAGGATTTATAAGAATGTTTTTATAGACAAGGGACATATTACTATGTACTGTAACGTAACTAAAATGATAAAGAGAAAACAAAAAGTGTAGCATACCTAATTACAAACTGCTCCCTTTAAAACGATCCATAATAGATAATTGCCACTTTCCGAAATCTAGTTCATGCGGAAAAAACACCTTCCGTGAGCAATAAAGGCGAATGATTGAAGAAGAAAGTGCAGAAAAATGCTTATCTTTTAAGGAAAATAAATATATTTTTTTTTCATTTTATGTAAAATTCGGCGCATAAGTGAAACATTTATCTTTAGAGCGACGCATAAACGAATGATACTATCATCATTTTGCTGTGAAGTGTGCTGGGAACATTCAAAATCGTCGTATAAGTGAAAAAGGTATATAAATGAGGCGGTGTATAAGTGAGAGTTCACTGTAAATGTATATTTTTAATGGAAAGTCTGTATAACCAGGCCCGTCATATCAAGTTTTTCCAGGGGCAAAGGGTGCAAACACAATGCAATTTCATCGGAAAACAACCCAAACCACACCTACTCATATATGAATACATTGATTTCTTAAAGGGGGGGGGGGTATTTTACTTTTTTTATTTATTGATTTTTTTAAATAATATTAATTACACGTTTTTCTTTTTTTATTGTTTAGTTTTTCACATATATTTTTTATTTTTATTTATTTATTAATTTTTATTTTTTTTTCCAATTTCTTTTTATTATTATATTCTTTTATTATTTATGTATTTTATATTAATTCCTTTATTTGTTTTTCATTGTTATATTCATTTTTTTATTTATTAATTTCCGATTTTATTTTTCTCTTTTTTAAAAATATTTATCCATAGATTTTTTTTTCAGTACCTTCATGTAAAGGTTTTACTTATATACATTTATATTTATTTATTTTTCACCAAAATTATTTTTTTCTGTATATACCAAAATGGAATGTTTACCCGTGTGGGTTATTTTGTAAGTTTTCACATTCGTCATCCCATAATTTGTTAAGTTTAACATTGTTGAATATGTGCAGTCATAGAAAAAAAAAAAGAAACACTCTGAATTATTCGGCTGCTTCACTTGTTAAGAAGAAAGAAAGGTGTCTTCTGACATGGATTAAAGTTTTCTTCAAAACTATGTGATTAAAATTTTGATAGGTGGCCGTATTTAAAGTAAAATGAACACAAAGTATGAATGTTCAAGTGGGACCCTTACTTTTGGCGACATAACAACTAGGTGAGGACGTCCACAAGTAAGCTGGGTACTAAGCGGCATTACATTAGGACCAGTAGAACAAAAGTTATGAAAGAACAAAGATTTAGGGACCATCACCATATTTAAAACGCTACTTTCAAGGTCAACGTTCGCAAAGAGTAGGCAACTCATATTTTTTTTGGAAGAAATTAACTAAAGCCACTCTCTATAATGCGTTTGCTACAAGTAATTAACTGAAAATTCTCGGGTTTTGTTAAATTTATAATATTTTTCGAAACTTGGAAAAGAAAACCCTACTGTGAAGAGTTCAAGGGAAAAATGCAACATACTATATTTTGGATTAAACAAAGATAGATACATACTTTTAGCTACGCACTAACCCATGCAGCACATACCTTCTGGAGAGAGGTAGCAATTTAAAAGTAACCTCTTGTATCTATATAAACTACTGTATTAGGATTGGCACTGATGTTAAGACCGTGATCCAGATTAAAAAAAAAAAAAAACGAATCGTCACAGATTATTCCGAATAAACTTCCAAGACGTCTCATTTTCATGTGAAAATTAAGTATCTATGTAAACAGTCTTCTGAATTGCCGTATATTGCATAAAAACAGATTTGTCACAATTGGACAAAAAAAATAAATTTTCTACCAGTTTTAAAATTTTTCCAGAAGTTTTATTCAGAGTTTCGTTGTCAACGTTAAAGTACTATTAAAAATAAAATACTTCATAAAAACACTGAGTGTGTTCTGCAACTGGTGGATGTAAGGCTCCTATAAAAGGAGAGCTTATTCATCCGGCACTTCGGTTCCAAAACGGTGGGCATAAAACCACTGGTATCTGTACTCAAGTCGCATTGAAGAAAAGTGAGAGCTAAGCTTGAATGGTAGCTGCATAGATGATATTTGACTATGTTTGTCTATATGACAAAAACATTTCATAAACTCAGGTTTAAAACAAGTGCAGTATGATAATAGGCCCAATTTCATGAAACATTTCCCAACAAACTGTTTTTAAATTCGAGAAATAAGTTATATTTTTAAAGTTACCTGATATGGTGCTTTATCCAACTAATCATAAGTTATTTTGCGCCAGAGCAACCAGGTACAGTCATAGAAAAAAAAACGAAACACTCTGAATTATTCAGCTGCTATACGTGCCAAGAACAAAAGAAAGGTGTCTTCTGACATGGATTAAAGTCTTCTTTAAAACTATGCGAGTAAAATTTTGATATGGGGCTATATACAAAGTGAAATGAACTCAAAGTCTGAATTTTCAAATAGGAACCCCTACATTTGGTTACATAATTAGGTGCTGAGGGCCAAAAGTACGCTGGGTACCAAGCGGCATCACTTTAGAACCAGTAGAACAAAAGTTATGACCGACCAAAGATTTAGGGACTACCACCACATTTAAAAGGCTACTTTCAAGGTCGAAATTTACAAAGAGTAGACAAATCATATTTTTTCTATTAAATTACCGAAAGCTACTCGCAATAATACGTTTGCTTTTCGTAATAAATTAAAAATTCTCGGGTTTTGTTAAAGTTATAATATTTTTTTGAAATTTGGAAGAGAAAATCCTACTGTGTAGAGTTCAAGGGAAAAACGCAACATTCTATATTTTTGATTAAACAAAGATGAATGCATATTTTTAGCTACGCACTAACCGTTGCAGCACACACCTTTTGGAGAGAGGTTACAACTTAAAAGTAACCTCTTGTATTTATATAAACTACTCTATTAGGATTGGCAAAAATGTTAGCACCGTGGCTCAGAATTTAAAAAAACGTCTAATCGTTACAAATTATTCCAAATAACCTTCCGAGACACCACAGTTTTAAATGAAAATCAAGTGTCCACGTAAAAAAGTTTTCTGAATTGCAACATGTTGCATGAATGCAGACTTCTGACTAATGGACAAAAAATTGGATTGTCTACCAGTTTTAAAATATACTCAGCAGTTTTTTTAGCGTTTCGCTTTCAACATATTATAGCTGTTGAAAACTAAATACTATATAAAAACGCTGAGCATGTTCTGCAACTGGTGGATAAGCATATTCCTCTTTCTTTGCATAGAAATTCCCTGCTATTGTTTCAGTTTGCACAGTTGTATATGGTCCCTAAAAATGGTTCTTTTAGCATATCTCAAGAACTACTGGATATTTTGAGCTCCCATTTTGGATTCTCCTTTGAAACCCCTTCTAGATTGTTTCTCCATCAAAATATCATATGGTTCCAGATCATCATTTTTTCAAATATTAATTTCAAAATTCATAAAAAATTTAAAATTTTATCTGAGAGGAAGTCAATGACGTTTTAACTGTTGGGTTGGTTCATACTTTGATATAAAAAAACAAACTTTGCCGTACCTATCGTGGTTTAGGTATTACTAGCGGTACCCGCACGGCTTTGTCCGTGGTATAAAATTAAAAGTTCATTTGTAAAATAATTGATATAGCCGAAAAAATGCTCTATTTTAGTTTTATTCAACTATTATTCCTTCAAAGTGATATAAAGATCTGATATGGACCCCACACTACTTAATTTTACGTGTAAATTTCTTAGTAGATGCCTTAAGTGCTAAAATAGTGCTTGGAGTGAGCAAGATAACAATTCAAACATTTGTAACCATAGTTTGCTACGAAACAATGCAAAAAAATGTTTTACAATGATTAATCTCCTAAATATCATCGATTTTAACATCATTCAGTGGATTTTTCGCAAAATATCGCCAACAGCGCCAAATTGAACCTAAATAAAAAAAAAAATTCGCCAATTGGCGTCAAATACTTGGCGATCAAAAGATTGGCGATATATCGCCAAGTGGTCGCGCCAATTCAAATCGTTTTTGTTAACCAATTCATATCACCTTGCATTGAAAACACTGATTTACCCGATAAATGGGGCAAAACACCCCCTTGGAACATTCGAATGCAATCCCAAGGGAGATGGACAAAAATAAGCCAAAAGAGAAAATAAGAACAATTGTGTTGATAACAGGAACCAACAGAAATCTTACCAAAGTTTAAAAGAAGAAGAAAGTTTTCTTTCCTAGCTTAAGGCGCCTCCGCAGTGAGCCTCGAAAGTTTCGAAGTCAATGTTAAGTCTACGGGGCAGTTAATTCCGGATTGCTTTATCGCATTTCAATATTTTAAGATAATTTTTTCTGCATAAGATTCTTCACAGCAAGACAAACATCGCGTGTTTTTTAAATTTTTCATTTTCTCTAAAAGTGTACTGTTAAATGCAGTTGAATTTTTGACTTGAAAAATAAGAGGTGCTTTTTGCTTAAACACTTCATAAATATCCAAGATGAAATATGAGCTCAAAATGAAAAACAACGCGTAATTCTTGAATGTTTGGGCTTTTCAGGGATACTTTTTACTTAATCGTACTTAGATTAGAATAAGAGTAATATGGAATTAAAAACGGAGAAAATTTGTAAAAAACGAGGAGTTTTCACGTAAACCACGCCTCCCGTCGGAGACAATCACTGGGACAGTGGGGGGTCAGTGGGAAGTCGTTATCAGCGGAGAGTTCGTCTTCAGGGCAATAAAAAACACGTGTTTGGAGTTGGAGGGAGGGGATGGCAGTAACAAAGAGTTCCAATGAGTAAAGAAGCATTTCTGCCATGACTTTGCTTGCGTATGTGGAAATATTTCATATGTTGTGTCACATGTGGATAAAAATATAATTTTTAATTTTGTGCCAATAGTTTAAATCCTATGCTGTATTTGATTTCATTTTTATGCATTGTTTTTTAAATCTTCAAAATGAGCAGCGGATACAAAAAAAAGAAAAACCTCTACGAAAGGCCGTCAACTAAACTTAGTTTAATGCAAATAATTTCTTCACTCCTTAAAACGCAAGGATTTGAATCAATGTTTATTCTATGAGTTATGGGTGAATATCAGGAAAAGTGCCAATTTGACCATGGAAATTTTCAATTTTGAAAGATACTCAGAAAATAAAATCAATAGGGTATTTCAAATACACATTTGTAACAATTTTTTTTTAAAAATTAGGGGCATGGTCAAGGTGAACATTTACTCCCAATTTAGGGGGGTTCTATTTGAGCATTACCGACATGATGAGAATGCTACCGATCTGATAAATATTACAGATTTCATACTTAGTGTACAAAAGTAAACACATTCACTACCTTTTATGTTTAAAAAGAAAATAATTTTACTTAGAATATAGTAATACTTACACAACCTGAACGCTTTTTTGTTTCATAAATAAGATTGGAGACTAATTAAAAGTTAGTTAAAGTTTAAATTAGTGCGACAAAGTTTTTTTTCAAACAGATAAATAGGTTAATAGTTAAACAATCAAAATAAAATAAAATTCTTAACACAATCTTAAAAAACGAAATTAGCTCAAGACAGTCAGAGTATGGCGGGGGGGGGGGGGATTTGCACTAAACTGTTCTTAAATTTTCCATTTTAAAGCAAAATTATATTTTGGGTGCAGTAGTTACGAACGAAGGTCTGAATATTGATGTAAAAAAAAGAGGGGGGAAAATATCAATTTTGTTTGAAAAGTAAAATTTTGCGGAAAAACTATTGCTTTTGAAGCTAAATAAAAAAACAATAAATAAACTGCTTCCAATAATGGAAAATTTGAAGATGCACTTGAAATTATCTTTGTTCTTTAAAACTCAACTCATAACACGAAGAAAGAATTGCGAAAAAACATCGGTAACGCACGCATCAGTTTCGTAACAAATATCTTCTACTTCGGCGCTGCCGACATGACAAATTTCCCGCAATATGATAGCTGAACATCCCTAATAAAAGATTTGAAGATAAAAACACCTTATTATGTCCATGGCAATAGGTTTCTTTTCCATTATGCAAAAATAAATTGAAAAATTAATTTATTTTGTGTCTTAACTTCCGCTGTCGACATGACACTTCATTTAGTAGAAACAGAAAAGTCAAGATTGAAAAAATCTTACCTGTAATTCAATGCAGCCGAAGTGAAAATTTTCTATCGGAACTGAAACATCACATGTAAGAGCTTCACCCAGTGTAATTTTTTGGCGCCAAAAAATGTTTTGTCTAGATATTTTCATTCCGGAAGTTAGCTCACTTGTCATGTTGTGAAAACTTGTGACAAGCAGAAATTGCTTTTTTTATCGATCTAAATTAATTTTATCTAAAGCACAAGAGTTAATCGTCATAGATGAACATAAAACACGTTATTTAATTTTGTATTTGTTTCTGCTGCGATGTTTTATAATCCACAGGATTTTTTTTAACTTTGTGATTGGACTGTGACGCGCTGCCGACATGACATTTGAGGCAATAAAAAAAGTTCTATTGTCACAAATTAAAGTAAAACCTGGAATTTTTGTCATGGATTGTATGTGCGACGCAGTTTACTGTATGAAAAAAGAAAAATGGTTGGTTTTTATTTGGAAGTGCTTGAGAAATTCATTTGTGACTTAAATTAGCACTTTTCCTGATATTCACCCTTGTATGATCTGAAATCTTAATAAAATACTTCTATCATTACGATGCCCAGTTTGGGAAACTCCTAGCTTAGCGCAAGGCATAACATTGGATTACTTTGAATGTTACAATTGCTTGCATTAATGTAGCAGAAAAATTGTTCATTACCAATTAACCCTGTCAATTCTTAGTTTAGAACTGACATTAAAACAACTTGCTTTTATCAATTAAGAAAAATAAAAATATAGATGAGAAAAACATTCATTTTTTTATTTATTTATCTTTAAGTTCACGCGATGTTGTTGGCAACGATATCCTAAGTTTTAATTAATTGAATTATTGATGTTTATTGATTTATTACAGCAGTAAAAAAGTTTAAATTTCACTTACTTTTTACTCTGCAAAAAAACCTGACTCATGTGTTTGATTGGCGTTTATTTTTTTTCTGAGGGGAGGAGGGTAATCATGTCCTGATTTAATTAAAGCCCGTATAGACTTAATTAAAGCTCAAAGTATAGTTATGGGTTACGTGCAGATCGAGAATGAATAGGCACTTTTTAAATTGGATTCGAAAAAATTCCCAGACTAAAAAAAATGTGCCCCTTTCATTCTCGGTGTTCGATATGCATAGGGCACGAGTGAAATAAAAGTGCAATATTATTTGTTTACAGCATCATTGTACTGCAGTCAATAATCAGGCAAATGTTAGGGGGGGGGGGAGTTCATGGTTCAGACTGCGATACTGTATCTTTTTCGGACTAAGGAGGACTCAAAAGGATTTTCAATGTCCCCTCTTTATTCTGCTTTAGCGAATAGCAAATTTTACTAGTAAGGGTTATCCTCTGTTTTCTATGTTTGATCCGTGGAGTTCATTTTATACGAGGTCGGCAATCAGGGTCGTGTTTTTTTTTTTTTTTTAATTTAATCTTAGTACTTGTAATAATGTAATTGAATTAAACAATTCAATTACATCACTGTTCCAATTGTTCGTGTCCAATTGTGATGGAAAGAAAGTGCTTTTTCTCATTTTGTCCAATGTCTGCCGCCACCCAAAAGTGGAGAAAATACCAACTCCGTGAATTTGATTGCACAATTCAAGAGGGCCCCACAGATGGCTCAGACTTACTGTCCTAAAAGTTATTGAACCCTAATTTAATGACTCAAGAATCTTATTCCACAACACTGAGATAAACGATTTTTTTTTTCGTGTTTACCTATTTGTGAATTGAATTGAAGGAAACCAGGAAAACTCGTACAGAACTATTCTAGGCAACATGTTCAGGGCCACCTGGAGCCAAGTCAAGCTTCGTATCAGTTTGGTCGGCGCGTCCCCTACCCCTTCTCCGAGTCCGCGCTCCGTTCCGAGCCCCTAGTTTCTGACTAGGTTGGCATGGCCTTTTCTCGGCTCTGAACATGTCACAACGTATAAAAGCGCATTCATTGTCTTCGAACTAGATAAACTTTTTTTTAAAGAAACTACGTTTGCAATTTAAAAACATCATCTGATTTGTGCAATGAAACACTAAGTATGGAACAAGGATATATTTTCATTTGAAAGCACTGATGGCGATAGGGACAGCATTAAATTTAAGAATTTAAATTTATCCGCCATGATGATGCCTTGGATACGTTTCTGGGAGTTAAAATGAGTAATCTATGTGCCATTTTAAATGAATCGAATCGAATGTACGTGTATACGTATCATCATACAGTGATGTAATTGTGGGAAAAAAGTTTGGAGGAACTTACCTTGCGGCGACCCACCAAAAGAAATGGCGGTTTGAAACCCATCTACTTTATATTTGCTTTACTTTTACAATACCCCCCCCCTCCAACTACAGCACAGAGAAGATTTTTAAAAGTCTTTCGGAAATAGAAATGTTACATATTGGCATTTGCATTATTTACAAAAAATAATAATCATAACTAAAATATATAGAAGAAAAGGATTTTTTTCAAAAACAAAATTGATTACATATTGAACTTTACTTTAAAAAATGTCTTCTTTTCGCGTCTTTCGAGGGTTTCAATCACGATGGGTCAGGAAAGAAAAGCTTTGATGCGATCCAAAAATTTACGCGTCAAACTTGGAACCTTGCTTTGGAAATTAATAATTCAGTGCTTTGGAAATCTAGGCATCAAATTAAAATTTGTAATTTCAAAATGCGACTAATGACCGCTTATTTCTGACTCTAATTGGAAAATGATCCTAATATTTGTAGTAGCCAATTATTTATATGGGTCATTCCATGTCAAGTGTACGAGGCGTCCCCACTCGACCCCCTCCGATTTTGATGAAAATTTTTTTGGATGTACATATAAGACTTGCAAGAAGCCATACCAAATTATAGCTCCATAAGCCTTATGGTTTAGCCAATAAAAATTATTTTACAAAGGCCTCTTTTCGTGTCTTGAAAAAAATGACCAAATCGTCAAGTTTGTGCTTTTATTGCCCGCGACCTAAGACAATTATCAGGCTCAAATTTGATGATTATGATCACTGTTTAGGGTAGAATAGCCTACTGGAGCAACAAAAGCTCCATGCACTGCAGATTTTTTGCAATTTGCTGCCAAAGTTGGTAAAATATCGTATTTTGGCAAAATTTTACCATACGTTATCAGTTTGTATCTACTGAAAGAATGAATTTCTGAAGCTAATTCTTTCCTCGTTTGTAGCCTGATAGTTCTTCCGAAAGGTGTGTGAGTGGCATCTTGATAGCTCAAATAATTGCTGAATTATGCGAGTTCAAATTCCAGTCAAATTTATTTTTTCTCAATTTTGTCTCAATTTCAAAGGGCAATATCTCAAAAGGGTCATCTTGAATTTCAATTTTCTTTACATCATTTAAAAGAACACACTTTTCTTAACCAAAAAACGTTATTTTTGTTCTTGAGACAAACCAGTTTCAAGGAGATATTGCAGATCAAAAATGTGTACGTCATTCAACGTGAAATCAAAGAAAAAAAGACATAGACCTCAAAAGTTGACGTCAATTTGTTTTATTAAAATTTACAGGAGCTATTGTACTTATGTTCTGATGAAAAAACCCTTTTTTAGATATTTTTGAACTTTAGTTTTTGTGTGCGCATCCGTAAAAAATCAAGAAATGGCAAAAATAAAGTTTCGTTTTTTTCAAAAGTAATTATCTTCTTATAGCTGCTATAAGATCTTGAGTCTTTTCCTATGTGTTATTTTAAACTCTTGAAACAGAATTTCGGATGATATGTCACTTGGCAAAGTTGTAGGACAGTAATGTTTCAAGGTCATACAAAGCATTTTCCCATTTTTCATCATTTTTGTTTATGGGCTAATTGCAATCATAGGCTGAATATCTAGACACATCCTCGGCAGTATAAAGAATGGATTTTTATTACTACTTATCATATTTTTAATTACTATTGTTATCATTTACATGGTGGAAATAATTGCAATATTCAACTCTATCGAAAACTTTCGTTATCGCTTTTTAGAATAATGGCTTTGCAGTCCCATTATACATATTTTTTATCACGTACACACCATATTAACTGTTTTATTTATTATTTATCTCATTTATTAATTATTTTTATTTTTATTTTTTTTGAAAAAAGAAACAATGCTTTTTATGAATTTAAAATATTAATGACACCTTGCTAAATGACATATGATCCGAAATTCTGTTTCAAGAGATTAAAAATAAGACATAGGAAAAGACTCAAGCTCTTATAGCAGCAATACGAAGATAATTATTTTTGTTAAAAATGAAACTTCATCTTTTGCCATTTCTTGAGTTTTTACGGATGCGCACACAAAAACTAAAGTTCAAAAACATCTAAAAAGGGTTTTTCATCAGAATATAAGTACAATAGCTCCTGTAAATTTTAATAGAACAAATTGACATCAACTTTTGATGTCTATGTCTTTTTTCTTTGATTTCACGTTGAATGACGTACATATTTTTGAGTAAAAGTGTGTTCTTTCCAATGATGTAATGAAAATTGAAATTCAAGATGACCCTTTTGAGATATTGCCCTTTGAAACTGAGACAAAATTGAGAAAATAGAAATTTGACTGGAATTTCAACTCGCATAATTCAGCAATTATTTGAGCTATCAAGATGCCACTTGCACACCTTTCGGAAGAACTATCAGGCTACAAACGAGGAAAGAATTAGCTTCAGATAGTCATTCTCTCGGCAGATACAAGCTGATAACCTATGGTCAAAATTTGCGTAAATACGATTTTTTACCAACTTTGGCAGCAAATTGCAAGAAAATTTAGTGTATGGAGCTTTTGTTACACAAGTAGGCTATTCTACCCTAAACAGTTATCAGAATCACCGAATTTGAGCCTGATAATCGTCTTAGGTCGCGAGCAATAAAAGCACAAACTTGACGATTTGGTCAATTTTTTCAAGAAACGAAAAAGAGGCCTTTGTAAAATAATTTTTATTGGCTAAACCAAAAGGCCTATGGAGCTATAATTTGGTATGGTTTCATGCAAGTCTTATATGTACATCCAAAAAAAATTTCATCGAAATCGGAGGGGGTCGAGTGGGGATTTTCTCGAAATTTGTAACACTTGACATGGAATGACCCATATTTATTCCGCAAGTGGCGATCTTGATGTTTAGAAAAAGGGCATTTTTAGTTATAAAATTTTAATTCCGTGCCTGTGTAAGCTTAAAATCTGGCATGCTGTGTTTCAAATCACTGGTAGGATTTTCATTTTTCATCATTTTTTTTTTTTTAATTTACGAATGTATTTATTTGATAGAATTTAATAGTTACTTCATAAAATTTAGTGAGATTATGTTGGTTACTTATTTTGCTTTTCTCCCCCTTTTCTAAACCGATCATAATGCACAAATAATTCCATTATTTAGTAAATTTCATGAAAGAAATGAATCAGCTTTACGTACAACAAAAAACTGAATAATTTTATATGGCGTTCATTTTTAAGGAAACCATCAATATGTAATCATGTAATTTATGTGTTCATTATTCTCAAATTTTCATTCATTTGTTGATTTTAAGAAAAAAATGTCTGTGCGTGGAAACATTTTTCCAAATAAAATCAGATATCTGTTGAAATGTACAAGCATTAATAGGTGCGAGTAAAATCACAGGGACGAATTCCACAACGTAAAATGGCAAATTGAGCCAACCTAACTGCCTTTCTTCTTTCAATTCAACAAGGGAGAGGCAGCTCTGATTTTCGCCTGAAGCTTCAGATTGCTATTCACAATAGGGGTTCTTTCTCCCCTAAAGTGACGGGGACGTGTGTCCCCCCACTTTCTCCTCACGGTACAGTTATTGGTGGTTTAAATGTCAATCACCTCACAGATGTACATTCCCCTCAGAAAGAGAAAGGAAGCGGTGTAAGACGAATTCTGATATTCTTTTCCACTGCAGCGTCCCCTTAACTCTTTAGGATCGAGAAGGGGGGAATTTTTTACTACCGTTAAGTCCTGAGTTTTTCCATTGAGCGATTTGGGAAGTGGAATCGTCCAAGTCTTGACCCCCCGTCGAACAGCGCGGCTCGTTTTCAATGCGCTAATTACAATAGGCGTGGTGAAGCTGTCACCTTAACGCTTATATCCTTCGGGCGAGTGGACACTCGCTTTTACAAACGATCTCATCAAGTTTTGTTGATTACCCTCAACTATTTCCTTAAAATCGGTGTAAAAAGTGTCCTACGAGCTTTGAGAGGAGCAGATTGAAAAAAAAAGAAAAAAGTTCAGAATCTGGAAATATTATTCTTCGTTTTTGTTCAGAATGCTATTTATTATTCAAAAAACCATAAAAGATAAACGAAGATACTTGTTTATTTTAGTTTTTTTTTTTTTCGCAAAATGTAGCTATATTTAGTTCTTTAGAAGTAGTCACAAAATTTTTAAATAATATGAATGCTTATTTTGCTTCCTATCCGTGTCGAGATGAGATAAATTACTATACAAATAAATAAATGCGAAAATTAATGAATAAATAAAAGTAAAAACATGTTCCACAATAACTATTTCAAAAGGGGTTTTTTCCTTTTCTTCTTTTACTTATTAACTTAGCCACTTATGAATTTTCGGGGAGGGGGATCACAAGTGGTTGAGTTTAATTTTTCGGGTCTATTTGTGTAAATATTCACAGAAAAAATTTGTATAACATTCATTTAGTATCTAAATTAAAAAAAAAATGTGTCACAAAGAGTACAGAATGACTGATTTACTATTTGAAAAACCAACTCTTTCTGACAATTGTTGACAAAATGTTTTGATTAAAGTTCCCACTAAGAAGTAGAAAATGCTGATTTTGATACCTTTTTAACACCTGTTTTTAAATTACTGTTTTAAGTACATCATATTTGATGACTCAAATTGAAAAATATTCCTCGTCACGTGTGAAAACAAGTATCCGATTGCAATTCCGTTTTAAGTTCTTTAGGAATAATAAGTGGATTTATTAGCAACTATTTTACTTTTTAATGACTGAAAAAAATGAAAATATTTTCAAAACTCATATATGTATATACATATTTTTTTTTCTGTTTTGATGTAACTGGGAGCAAAGGAAAAACTCGAAGTTCCGAAGGTATTTGGGTACTGAGCATTCAGTAAAGCAACAGAATAACGCAGTTCCCGCTCTTACTTTCCTAGTTCTTTGTATCTAAATTCCTAAATCCTTCTGTTCATTAATAAATACAAGATGGCAGTAGGAAATTATTGAAATCAATTTACACTTGCTGTCTTCTTAGAATAAATACGTATAGCAGAAATAGGATATCGTACATCTCAGGATTGTTGACATAATGAATTTTAATTAAAATATTGTGTCAAACTCAATGTTAGGATGCGTAATATGAAAGTCTAGATTTGATAAATGGCCTCCCCCCCCTCCGTAGAACTATTGTTCAATTAAAAAAACACAATTGCAAACTTTAAAGGTTGTGCTTGAAACTGTGAACATTTTAATATTATTGTCAAAGAAAAAAAAAGTTATATTGTCCGTAAATTTTTATACTAGAGAGAATTTTTATCGAAATTTAGTTTTGCTTTTTCCTACTGATAAAAGACTTTAAAATTTTCTGTTAAAATTTTTATTACTCAAAAATTACTCGACACTTTCTTTTCAGTTTTTCTATTTACTGATTAGAGTCAGTAAGCTGTCTTCTTATATCACCGTCACGCTTCGGGTACGCGGTCTTTTGCCCTAGTGCTTGTGGCATTTCTTTGATTGGTTTTTATCTTTTGTCGGAAATGTTAACAGCCAGTTTTTTTTAAATATTGCTATTTTTTTTATAAAAAAGGTAAACTAAAAATAATAATAATTATCACAATAATAAATCCATTTTCCAATTCCGTTCAATAAAACAACTCGCGTGGATGAAAAAGCTAGATCAAGTTTCCTCATTTCCCTTTCCTCCCGAAAAGAAGGCATCTTCACAGGTTATTATCAGCAATCAATCCTTGTAAATGAATTGCCACAGGGAATTGTACATCACTGTCAGTTGTCCAATGAGTCGAAGCCGCTTCGATCAGAAGAAAGACATTCTCACAGCACGCGCACTTCCTTCCGCACCCATTCTCTAAATACAGTTAATGAGTTTGTTTTTTTGGATATCATATTCAGCCCACACACCAAGAGGCTTAAATTCCGAAGCAATCCACTTTAATACTTGCAGAAATTTCCCATCGTTTCTAGTGACAAACAAGTTTTGAAATAGTAGATTTTGGAAATATTTTTAACCGAAATAACTTAAAATACTAGTTATGTTGCATGACTGTTACTGCAAGAACCATAACGAATTACAACATTAATTAGTAATACTTTTTAAAATTTAGTTACTAGAGGTTATAGAGAACAAACAAAATATTTAGAAAACTCCTCACTGGGTGTTTTCTTCTCTTTCATTTTATAAGGTTTTTGAAAAGGCTATAATGCTCTCTCACTAACTATTAAACATTGTTATTTTTTGAAACATAAATTTTAAAAAAATGAGGAATAATGTTAAAATAATAACGAAAAAATCTGAAAACATATTTCATCTGGGGATGCTATTTTGCGAAAAAGACAGGTATTAAAGTACTGTAGCAAATAACAGTAAAAATATAAATGTTTCAATGTTGCTGCACTTTTAGATATAGTGTGGGCCTAGTTAGTTGAGCTATGGTCTTGACAATGTTTGCCTGTAATTGGAGGAGGGGAGAAGCTCAGTGAAAAGCGGGCGCGCTATTGGCGCGAATTTAAGTTGAAATACTCCTCCAAAATTGCTATGAAACAGGGGTGCCCACAAGGGGGGATTATGGCGCAAGTTGCGCCATCAAAATTTTTTTTTTGGGGGGGGGGGGATTTTTTTAACAATTTATTTATTTAAATAAATTTTTTTTAAAATTATTTCCTTATTTTTATTATTTTTTTTTTTTTCGTGTGTGTGATTGGAATGTCTGGAAGGGGAAAAAAGCGATTATATTCTGCGCATAAATAGTACTTTTAAAAAATTAATGTGTAAACAAATAGTTATAATTTTAGAAAACAAATAAATAAAATTTAAAGAATAAATAAATAACATTAAAAAAATAAATAATATTAAAAAAATAAAATAAAAAAGAGGGGTGAAAATAAAAAGGACAAGAGGGTTGTGAAAAATTTTAGGGGGGATTTGCGCCATTGAGCTTGGGGGGGGGGATGGGCACCCCTGCTATGAAAGTATCCCATTTCAACTTATGTCCTTTGGATCTTATGTCCGTTGGACCTTATATCCGCCGGACCTTTTGTCACTCGGACCTTTTTAACGTAGATCTTCTGTCCCTTTTCAAGACCTTTTGGTCTTAGACTTTATGTCTGAACCCTCAACTCGGATTACCCCAACCCCAATTACCCTTTCCTATTACCTGAAGAAAAAAACAATATTGTTAGCGTGGTAGCCCAACTTGCTATACATATCACAACACACTACATTCCTTTCTAACCCCTCTTTGAGATATTTTCATGGTTACAGATTTTTAACTATTTTTGCGACACAAAAAACACACAATGCCTTTTTATATTAGTTTACTATTTGTACATATTGATATGTACGTAGCATAAAATGTTACTTTGAAGGGCTATGCAACAAGCTATAAACAAGCTATATTTCCTTATTTTTATACGAATAGTCCTCAAAAATGAAAAGGCAATTAATGAGCCTTTTTTGTCTCAATTATAGAATTAAAAATCGGAAACTGAAAGGGGGATACATTTACCGGAAGTTTGCCGGAAATACTCGATCTTTCCAGAATTATATGAGAGTTACACTCACCAGAGCATGCCGACATGTACCAAATTTTGGTCTTTCACTGTAACATATTAGCGATTAATCTGAAAACGTTTTTTGGACACAAACACTTATCCCCACTCCCCACCCTCCAGTTTTTGAGCACAGTTTTACGAAGTTTACAGAGCAGTATTTTGTTCTGAGAGAAGTATTTACTTCAACACACTTGTTGAACACTTTCAATCACTCATTTCAGGACATTTTTTAATCACTCACACTGTCTCCTATTTTTATAACACTTCTAAGCACACCGCTTTTTGCGAATGAACTAAATGAAACACTTTTCTTTTCTCAAATCCGTTGGTTTTTACTAGAGTTTTGCTGTCAATTTTACAGCAAAATTTGACCCGTTGAAGATCTCAGCAGATCTGCTTAGATGCTTTCGTCGGCCAGATTTGCATAGTGTTGTTTATGGTGTTATAAAACTGGAGAGAAATAAGTAGGGAACTTTTAAAACGCCAATGATGAAAATAATGAAAATAAATTTAATAGATGGTAAAATATTGCAAGTAACTCAATACACCTGTTGCAAGGTTCTTTTTAACCCTAAAAGCATATGTATGCAATTATTTGCTCATTTTGAGCTTTATCAACGCTGTTTTGTACCATTTTTAATCATGCTAAATAGTGCATAAATTAAAAAAAAACCCTAAATAACATTTGCTTAACAAAACTGGCGTAATAAATGGAAATTAAAAGTGCAGGAAATTTCAAAACGCAAGTTAATTGCTACGTCTTCTCTCACTTTTTGAGGAGACTACACGATCCTGCAGTCATTAACAGCTATCCATTCATGCAATTGTCGCTATCACTTGCTAAGAGGCAAGCGGCGAGAAGAAAGAGTCGTCCGTAGGGGGTCTCACAATAGGGGTCCTTTGCTACCAACCACCCCTGTGTTCGCTTAAGTGGGCCGGATTCGGCCGGCCTCGGCTCTAAGCTACAAAGCCGGTATCGGCCGGAGCCGGCTTTAAAGAGTTAAAGAACAAAACAATACATTTTCCGAAATGAAACACTTTAAAAAAACGATGCAATATCGCAATTGATACGATATTTCGTTAATCCGTGCTTTAGGTACCCTTTTCTCGCTAAATGGGCGATAGGCGCGCCAAGCGTGGTAACCCTAGCTATTTTGCGTAGTTGACTTTTTGAAAACGCGCCAAGCAGGGTCCCAAAGCATCTTCACCGGGAAATAGACAGGGTTGCCAGAGAATTGGAACAAAAAAATACTATGCCTCCTCTAAAAAAAAATATTACAAAATACTACTGTTTCCAAACGTTGCCAAAATCAATGTTGCTGAAATGCAAAATCTATGAAAATGAAAAAAAAAAAAAAAATCCGCCAAATCTTTTAATTAAGTCATTAGTGTATTGGAAACAGGGTTGCCAGAAAAATACTACGCTCCTTATTTGGGCCGAAAAAATACTACCGTAGAATCAAAAATACTACGTCTGGCCGTAGCCTACGAAGATTGATGCTGGCAACCCTGGAAAAAGAAAGAAACAAAAATAAGTATGAACACGTAACCATAGTAACAACATGAAAAGTTGATTTCCGTTGATAAAATAATTAATTTTATCTCTCTTTTTAAACAAATTTTATTCTAAAGCTCAACCATTTTAGAATCGTTTGGCTTGCTTTACTGAAGGTAAGCCTTGAATTTCGGGATTCTAAAAACAATTGTTACAGCTCTCCTGATGATCGTAGAAACTTCGAAAAAACTTCATTTTGTGCAGAAAATTTCAAGCTTTCGAATGACATAAGACTTGAAGATGTGTGTGAAATATTTCTTCCCTATTTTATCGAATTTCCGCTAAGAATTCGAATAGAAAAAGAACGAAATGGAATTTTCAAAAAATCGCTTCGAGGTGCAAAACTACATGCTACAAACTAATTTTGTACCAAGTGGCATGAAAATCGACCGAACGGTTTTGGCGCTACACGCGTAACAGACAGACAGAAGGAGAGACAGAAATAAAGACAGAAGGAAAGACAGAAAGAAAGAGAGACAAACTTTCAGCTTTATTATTAGTAGAGATAGAGAAGAGATATGCCCAAATATCGAAAATATTTTTAACATTACAGGACGGTTTTTTCTCAGTTTAATTGTGAAGCAACGGCTGGAGCAAATTTAAAACGATTTGGTATACAAAGTTAAATGATGTTGCTGATCACAAATATGCGATAAAAAAAGGGGGGGTTTCCTAGAAAATTTTAAAGTTGATGCCGATTTTTATATGAAGACGACCCCTTAACAACAATTTACTAATAGAAATTTATAGAACACATTATTCCTGAAAAAATAACATCTTACACGTGTCTCTAGTGTTAATAGTCTTCGAATAAGAGCGAGTGTTTCGTTTTTTTTTCTATGATTGTACAATATTAATGTGTTTCAAATACCTGTAACAAGGTTGGATCCATGAATGTACTGGAACCAAAATGTCGGACAAGTCAGCCTGTCCTCTATAGGAGCTCTAGGTGGATGAGCATATTCACCTTTCCTTAAGTTGAAATTCACTGCTGTTGTTTCAATTCGAACAATTGTAAATGGTCCATAATTTGGAGGAAAAATGGTTATTTTAGCATATCTTAAAAACTACTGGAGTTAGGATACCAAGTTTGGATACTCTTTTTAAATCACTTCTAGATTGTTCCTCCATCAAGACATTATATGGTTCCAGATCATATATTTTTCAAATATTAATTTCGAAATTTATATAAAATTCAAAACTTCATCTGAGAAGAAGTAAAGGACGTTTTTATTGTTGGATTGGGTCATACTTTGATATAAAAGAACAATCTTTGCCGTACTCAATGTGGTTTAGGTATTATACGCACAAGTATTAAAAACATTTTAAACATTACGGGGTGGTTTTTTTCTCAGTTCAATTGTGAAGTAACGGCTGGAGCAAATTTCAAACGATTCGGTATACAAAATAAAATGATGATGCTGATTTTATAGAACATATTATACCTGAAAAAATAACACATCTTCGAATACGAGCGAGTGTTTCGTTTTTTTTCTACGACTGTACAAAGAGCTGACGTATTTAGAAAAAAAAGCCGGGGAAAATATCAACTAAAGCAAATCGCTTTTATTAGTTTGCTTTTTGTATTAAATAAAAAACTCTTGTCAAAGTTGAAATATTTTTGAAACTTAGGCGAGAAAACCCTGCTGTTAGAGTTCAAGGAAAAAATGCAACACTATCTTTTTGTTTAAACAAAAATAGATGCATACTTTTAGCTACGCACTAACTCAGGCAGCACATACCTTCTGGAGAGAGATTACGTTTTGAAAGTTCTTGTATTTATATAAACTACTGTATTAGGATTGGCAACAATGTTTTCTGCAACTGGTGGATAAGCATATTCCTCTTTTTTAACATAAAAATTCCCTGCTGTTGTTTCAGTTTGCACAGATGTATGTGGTCCCGAAAAATGGTTCTTTTAACATATCTTAAAAACTACTGGATATTTTGAGCTCCCATTTTGGATTCTCTTTTGAAACCACTTCTAGATTGTTTCTCCATCAAAATATTATATGGTTCCAGATCATATTTTTTTCAGATATCAATTTCATAATTCATAAAAAATTCAAAATTTTATCTGTGAGGAAATTAATGACGTTTTTAGTGTTAGGTTGGCTTATACTTTGATATTAAAAAACAATCTTTGCCGTACATAACGTGGTTTAGGTATTCTATGCACAAGTATCAAAAATATTTTTAACATTACTGGACGGTTTTTTCTCAGTTCAATTGTGAAGCAACGGCTGAAGCAAATTTAAAACGATTTGGTATCCTTTAAAGTTGATGCCGATTGACAACAATTTACCAATAGAAATTTGTAGAGCACATTATTCCTGAAAAAATAACATATTACACGCTTCTCTAGTATTAATAGTCTTCGAATACGAGCGAATGTTTCGTGTTTTTTTTCTATGACTGTACCATTCGATTCTTTCTTTTTCTGAAAAAAGCGACAGATACCGAAGTTTTACGATTTGAATTAACGGAGATATTAATCAAAAAGTTTTTTTCGATCGTTTCCGCGATTGTCATTCCTTCGGAAGCAAACAGGAATTGTGCAGTCCTCTATCGAGCAGCTCCGTAAAGTTGGAAACGTGCCAGAATATCTTTTCTCTTTTCCTATCAATAATAATGCGAATGACTTACTGAGGCAGACAAAAAGGAAAAGCTTGAAGCTTAGCGAGCAGCCGTGGATACCAGGTCTGCTGAATCCCACCGAGCCACCTTGGCGGCGAGTAGTTTGTTGAAACTTTCTTCACTACTTACGCCCGTACAACGCCGGGTCACGCAGCTATTATTTCATTGAAGTTTGACGAAATTTTTTTTCTGAACTCCGAGTGGATAGCAAAAGTTGTGTCTTGCTGTCTTACGATAGTGTTTGACTATTGGTTGACGAATTTTTTTTTCTCATCTCCGAGTTGATTGTAAAAGTTTATCTCTCTGTTTTGGCAACAGTGTTTGACTAAAGGTTGGCGAGAATTTTTTTTCTGAACTCCGAGTAGATAGTGAAAGTTGTGTCTTGCTGTCTTGCCATAATATTTGACCATTGGTTGACGAAAATTTTTTTCTGATCTCCGAGTAGATTATAAAAGTTTGTCTCTGTTTTGGAATAGGGTTTGACTAAAGGTTGGCAATTTTTCTTTTTCCGAACTCTGAGTAAAAGTTGTGTTTTGCTGCCTTGAGATAGTGATTGAGTATTGGTTGACGAATATTTTTTTCTGGTCTCCGAGTAGATTGTTAAAGTTCGTCTCTCTGTTTTGCAAAAGTGTTTCACTAAATGTTGATGAGAATTTTGTTCTGAACTCCTAGTAGATTGCAAAAGTTTTCTCATACATGCATCAATAACTTAATTCTGAAATACTTAGCGAGAGAATCTAAACCTACTAAGGCTTCAATAGGAATTCTAACACAGAAACTTTTGGTTACATTTTAATAAAAGAATATGCATTCTATGTCAAATTAAAGGTTAATATTGATAGAAAAGAAATGCATAACTATCCCTTTTGTCAGACTGTAAAATAGTTTTAAACAAAATTTTAAGAGTTTCGATATAAAGTTGCTGTAAGAATAAAATTAGTTTGACTGTGTTATCTTTGGTGCGAAACCATGGCAAAACTGGTAATTAGTTTTACTTTTAATATTTGAAACTTATTTCCAGTTAGCTTTCATCGATAAAAGTCATGGACTCTTTCTCTCCTTTTTCGTTTGTCATGAAGTTAAAAAAAATATTTTTTTGAAGCTCAGGAAGCAGTAATTTGATTTGTTTTTTTACCGACCGTTTAATTAATTTAATTTAGGTGTAATTTAATTTATTAAGCAAATTCGACTGAGTAGGATAATTTGAATATGGTAAACGCTGAGAGTATTGGATACCTTATGCGTCGTTGTGATGACAGAGCGAGTTTTTCCATAGTTTCGGAAGAAATGTTTGCAGAGAGAAAAAAAAAGTGTGATTAGTTTTCTTGTCTATTGACAAATCCATCAAAGCGAAGTAAAGTAAGCTTAAGCGCGATGCAAATAAATGGTATAAACAAAACACATACGGAAATTTAATTTGATATTCATTAGCTAAACATATCATTAATAGAATATTAGTGATAATGACAAATTTTTCCCATCTTTGGTGCAAAAAGTAATTATGCACAATGTGTTTCTTCTTTCTCCAGAAGTGCTTACCCTTTATCGGTGCTAAAATCGAATTTCAATATTTAACCTTATTATAATATTATACTTTCAAATATCATAAACTTTCTGAACTGCACAGAAGGATCTTATAGGCTTGATGAGTGTATCCCCTCTAATAAAAAGAAACACATATTATTTAAAATCCCGAGAAATGTATTAGATTAAATATAGTCTTTAAGCGGAATAAACTCTTAGTCGCTCTTAGCAGAGTTGTATTCTTTGAGGGAAGTAGTATGCATACATATTAATCTATTTCCTTTATTTAATTAAACATATACGAGTAATTAACTGTAAAATATTTAAACTAAGAGCTTATGCGTATTACTTATTGAAAAGCTTGATTTCGTTTCGCCGTTTATATTTTGAAGTGATTACTTATGCTTTACGATTTTCTTTGTCATTTTTAGCCGATATACAGTAATTTTTCTACATCATCAACACCCAAGTAGCACACTTCGTTTTTTAACCCCTTCCAGGCTCATTTTATTTCGGGATTACGGATCAAAAAAATGTCAATTTTTTTATGCTTATTTTCATACATACATATCTTTTTAAACATAATAGCATCATTCGCATGCAACATTTCCTACAAATAAATGTAAAAATATCTATTTAAATAAATGAGTAATTTCGGGATTACGGATCAAAAAATGTCAATTTTTTATGCTTATTTTCATACATACATATCTTTTTAAACATAATAGCATCATTCGCATGCAACATTTCCTAAAAATAAATGTAAAAATATCTATTTAAATAAACGAGTATTTACCTGCAAAGTTGGCTTTCTGTATGGCAGAAATCATTATACTTTGGAGTTGACCTACTCTTATCTTAAATCTACAGCTCAAAACACTGTATAGTTATGTTATCTAGTAGCAACAAATAGTAAATAAAAGCATCCGAAACCATAAAAGGGACATGTGAAATAATTCTTGAAAGACTGGTTGTGTAGTGTTAATTTTCACCGTGCCCGAGCTACACTCGGGATGAGCCAGAATGGAACATTTCGCTTGCCCGAGTCCAGCTTGGGATAAGCCAGGAAGGGGTTAAAGGTTGCAAAATGGTTATTAACGATGTGACAACGGATTAAAAACGTTTATAAAACGTTTAAACGTTTTTTGTGCTACTTGAGAACAGCTATTGTTCATTTGCTGCTATTGAGCAAGAAGTGGAAATAGAACAAAAATCGTCCACTGTTTCTAATGCATCTATACCTAAATTGTTGGCTGAGTTTTACCCCATGAGTTTCTGCGAATACAAGACCGTATACAACGTAGCTCAAAAAGCTGACGTAATTTTTCGTCTTTAATGTCCCAAATTAATTTAGCAATGAATTTTCACATATTCTTTTGGTTTTTCTAGTTGAAAACATATACCGAGTATAAAAAATTTGAGAATCAGTAGGGTCTAAGGCCACCTACGCCTTAGGGCCACTAAGAAAACTGTTTCCGATCGTAGGTACCATCTGTCGGCCATTCAACAAAGTACAAGGAGTCGTACTTAAAACCTTCAGCATGATTCCGGCCACTTAGGAGTCATAATACTAAATTAATGTAAGCGGTACTTCTATGTCCCATCGGGGCATAAAGGGTTAAAGCAGGAAAAAGCCCTAGCAGCATAATCTCATCGGCCGATGATCGGCCATTCATCGAAACCCGATGGAATTCTCATCGGCCGATGATCGGATTCCGATGAGTTCTCATCGGGAATTGCTCCAATATGTCGCATCGGCCAAACAGAATCTGAGCAGCAAAATCCGATGAGTTTTGCTTGAAATATGATGAGATTTGGAGCCATTTACGAGCAGTGCACGGGAAAGTTGATCGGAAGGATATCGCTTTCCGATGCAAAGTAGCTCATCCACAATCGTGCTCGGACACTGATCGGAACGATATCATCGGGCGTTAAGGGATCAGTTTACGAGAAATTCGATGATCGGCCGAGCAAAACCCGATGAGTTGATGCTACTTGGGAGTGATGCACCTTTAAGTCCGATTACCTAAACTGCTCATGGAGTTTGAAGTTCTTCTCACTAAGAAATGTCAAGGAGTCCAGAAATTACTGAAAAACGGTGCTTAAAAAGTCCACTTTCTGCTTTCAATAGTAGTTTTTAAGAGTTTCCAAACATTACACTGTTAAAAAAGGAATGTTGTTTTTACAGTATAATACAGCTAACTTTACTTTAATTTTAGTTATAAACTGCAAAACTGCAAATTTTACTGTAATAAACTGTAAAATTGCTAGTTTCACAGTTTATTACTGTGCATTTTATAGTTTTAAACTGGAACCTCTGCTGTCAGTAGTCAACTGTTGTTTTTACAGTTTAATACAGATAATTTTATGTTAATAAATTGCAACATTGTTAATTTTACAGTAATAAACTAAAATTGCTAGTTTTACAGTAATAAACTTATAGATAGTTTTACTAATGCGCTTTTCAGTTTTGAACTAAAACCTTTGCTACCAGCATTATGCTGTGAAAACCCCAACTAATTTCTTACAGAAAAGAGCTGGTTCTTTTTAAAAGTTGGCCCAACTGTGTTACAATGTACTTAAATGGCAATTACTTCTGTGAGATCTTACATCGAATGCAACAACTAGCTACCCTTATTGGCTGTGAATTACAGTGCAAAATGTGTAATATCCATAATTTTGAGCTGTCGAGGGCTGGAGGGGTGGGGTGTTTAATAAACTTTAATCTGAATTTTGAAGCACCACTTTTAAAAATAATATTAAAAAAAAAAGAATTTAGCAGCTATGCGCTTGGATTATAAGAAAAAAAGCTCTTAAGAGAAATAACTAAGTATGGTAACATTTAGCAATTAAATCCGCGTTTTAGATGGACCACTTTTGCAACAGCGAGTCATAGGTGCACGTGTGTGTGAAATTATAAAAGGTAAAATATACTAGTAGTTGAGAACTAAAAAAAAATAACCTTGTGCTAAAAAATAAAATAGAGTAATTCAATGTTAAAGAAGCCTAAATGCACAAGAATTACGCAGGTACGTGTTTCTGCGTTACAAGGACTACCTTTTTCAATGCACAAAATGTGAGCTCATGGATGTCGGAATCGTTTACATTCATCAGCTCACATTTCGTGCACTTAACCCTTCACTGCACGGTGTGCCAGATCTGGCACAAACCAAATAAACCCTCATATATTCCTATGATTTTTAAATATAGTTAAACTGAGCTTTGTGCCCCTTCTGGAACATTGCTATAACAGTTTAGTGTGATGTTTATGCACTAGTTAGTTGCACTAGTCTAGGTATTACAGTTCTTGCTTTTTAAAGAAAGAGTGTCTGCATTTCCGTTAGAAGTGTGCTTAGTCATTATTTCCTTTGTTCTAAAAATGTTTAAATACACTTAGTGGAAAGTTTGTTAATACCACTTATGGCACAAAACACATTGTAGATTATTACACTTATCGGTATACAAAGCATATGCTATGTGCTTTGTGCCATGCCATATATAGAACAAACAATTAAAACATCATTTTTGGTGCACATTTTTAAGATTAATTTTTTTCTTTATTTTTCCTGAACTCAGGGCTATTTAAAAGGTAACAAATGATTTTTTTCATTAAAATATAAAAAATCGTGCAGTGAAGGGTTAAAAGGCATTCCTTGTTACGCCGAAACACGTGCCTACGTATTTCTGTGCATTTGCTCTTTTTAACACGCTTTTATTCGTTTCACATGTAGGTTTGCTTGTTCGTTTGTTTGTTTGTATTTATGTATTTTTGTATGTTTGTTACTCTGAACAAAAGATAAAATTCACGTTCTTTACAAAAAAAAAAAAATTATTATAAATACTAAAGGCTAAACTATATTACATCTTGAAGTGCATGCAAACTTAGCGGATATTCAATAGTTATGAAAATCAGAGGGACATTAGCGTATCATGTGTGAATTAACTCTAAAAGCGTAATTTTTAGTTTTTTTTAAATTACGCTTTAAAATTCCTCTATAAAATTATTAAACATTATATTATTAGCATTTATTCTGTGCTTATAATGGTAGTTATTGAAAAAAAAAGATGAAATATAGTCTCAAAGATGGGTTTTATATCGGGGAAAAAGCTGATTTCCTTCACGGAGATTTTAATTACTTCGTATTTTAATCAGCAAAATACACTGAAATACATTAGGTTTTTTATGTTTGAGTACAGAAAGTGTTTAAATTAAATACCATAAGATATAGATATTCAGAAAAACTAGTTATAGTTGATAAGAATATTAAACAAGCTTTAGTTTACATAAACTTTGAAAATTGCGTTTGAACAAAATTTTATGCATTAATTACGAGTAGAACTTTCCTCGCTGAAGTATCAAATATATTTTAGCCGCATTTATCCGATTTTGGAAAAAGTCATTATATTCACCGATGTGTGAACTTAACGCATGAATTATTTATGATTAAAATTTCTTTTGAACAACGAAAATTAATTTCATTGGCATTTTATTAAACAAAATTGCGTGATTTTACGAAATAACTTTATTATTACTGAAAGTTTTCAGACGGTATTGTTCCAATAGTATGGGCCGAATGATCTTACCGTTTCATGTTGTGTATGTCATTATTTTCAAAAATAAACTGAATTCAGTTAATGATGGGTCAATTGATAACCTGCTTTTTCCAAGAAATTATTCAATTAAATTCAGCTCAGAGGATTTATCTTCTGAACTTTATCTTATACTAGCTAATTACCCAGCGTTGCCCGGGTGCATATTAAAAATGCTCGCAAAAATTAGAATTAAATATCTGTTAGAACCTCTAATACTTCTGCATCATATAACATTTGAGCCAATGTTCCAAGGTAATTAGAACAGGAATAAAATTGTTTTTAACTTATTTCATACTAAAATGAAATAGGTGAGGTTTAAATTGATAATTCATTGTTAATCGTAATCTTTGTTGGAAAATACTCATACAGTGAACTCTCACTTATACGCCGCCTCATTTATGCTCCTTTTTCACTTATACGACGATTTTAAATTGTCCCAGCACATTTCATAGCAAAATAATGATAGTATCATTCGTTTATGCGTCGCTCTAAAGATAAATATTTCACCTATGCGCCGAATTTTCTCTAAAATGTAAAAAAAAAAAAAAAATTTATTTTCTTTAAAAAATAAGCATTTTTCTTCACTTTCCTCTTTAATCTTTCTCTCTTATTGTTCACGGAAGACATTTTATCCGCATGAACTAGAGCTCGGAGAGGGACAATTACTTATTATGGATCATTTTAAAGGGAACAGTTTGTAATTAGGTATGCTACAATTTTTGTTTTCTCTTTATCATTGTAGTTGCGCTACAGTAATTGCTAAACCGTGGTAATATGTCCCTTTTCTATAGAAACATTCTTATTCATTCTCTCATTAGAAACTATGTTGCTTTTAGTCCTTTAAATATGCTTATTTACTTATATGTCTCTTTCACTTATGCGCCTTTTTCTGTTGGTCTCTTGGGCCGGCGCATAAGTGAGAGTTCACTGTATTTAAAATGTTAAATTTTATCAAATCGTATGCTTAAAGGCTTATCTCTTTTTTTCTACGTATTCAAAAATAAAAGAAAATGGCTATTTTTATACGAAAAATTTGAATTTTGAGCTTTTTAGATTTTTTAAAAATTACAAAACTCCCGCCTATGTGAGTTCTAGTACATCAAGGAATCTCTGTGCCAAGTTTGGTGAAAATCCGACGAAAACTGTGGATTGGTGTAAGGAACAAACGTATAAATATACATACACACATACATCCTGTTTTAAAAATATAGATTATTTCTCTACCCTGTTTTTTGGTACCACGTCAAATCTTCCTTATTTCTTCATCAAATTCCAAGATTTGCCCCTCATTTTGAAGCTTAGTCAAATCTTCCTTATTTCTTTATCAAATTCCATGATTTACCCCTCATTCTGAAGCTTAGTCAAATCTTCCTTTTTCTTTATCAAATTAAATTATTTGCCCCTCATTTTGAAACTTAGTCAAATCTTCCTTATTTCTCCATCAAATTCCATGATTTGCCCCTCATTTTAAAGCTTAGTCAAATATTCCTTATTTCTTTACAAAATTCCATGATTTGCCCCTCATTTTGAAGCTCAGTCAAATCTCCCTTATTTCTTTATCAAATTCCATGATTTGCCCCTCATTTTGAAGCTTATCGTACTGTCTAATTTTTTTTTCATCACAAACCGACTTTTTTTGTTTCTTTATGACACATTAGTTTAATAAACAGCTTTTGAAAATTAAGAAGCACTGACTCGGTTGGTAAAGCGTCCTGCTTATAATGAAAAAGGGTATGAGTTCGAATCTTTGAAAAAAATATTTTAATTGGTTTTTCTTTTTAGCAGAATTTTAATAAAATTTTCTATCATCATATGTATTTCTTCTCAGAGTTTTTTTTTTTCTTTTTTGCAGGTACATTATAGTTTTAGTAATACTTCATCAAGATTTAAATTTTAAGTCATCTTTTTTATTTCCCTGAAATCAGCGAAAAATAATCAAGCAACTCACAAGTTTGATGTTGTTCAAAAAATACTTAGAAACAAATATTTGCGTTTCTTCTGTCAAGGGCAAATTCTTGGTACGGTTCAACTAGTAAAAATATCATACGTAAATTAAATTGAAATAAAAAGTCAGGCGAGCCGTGTTAGCCAGATCGGTAAGGCGTCGCACTCGTAACCGGAGGGTCCCGGGTTCAATCCTAGCCGGATCAAAGATCCACCGTCGTTTCTAATGGTGGCTGGGCGACGTAAAATGGTAGTGGTCACAAATTAATCCAAGTGAAACGATACCTCTGGGGTTTGCTCGGCCCTTGGTCTGGATAAAAAAAACAGAGTGCTGTGAGCTAAATCAGACTTCCATCCGAATGGTGCTCGTTAAAACAGAAGCCGTACTTATTCCGCCTTAAATCGAGTCGATGTGTCTACTCGGGGCGGGTACCTGAACTGGGTTTCAGAAATAACAACAACAAAAATTCAGGCAATTTCTAAGATAGTAAGTAATTTTTAGTTCTGTAAAATGTAAGGAGCTGTAGTAAAATGGAGCTTTTAAAGTACGGAGAACATTTCACAGCAAATTTTACTGGGAAAAGCGAAAGATTGCCAGTAGGTAAACATCGCGACTTACGATGCAAAGCATATATCTCGCTCTCCCCTCACGCCCCATTCAGCATAGAGTATAGCGCATTTGCTATGAACATTGAAAAATCTGGCTCGAACGCATTGCTTGACTTCGTTTTGTTAATTTAGCACATCTAGCAACAGAGTTCTGCTAAATAACAGAACCTTTTTTTTTCTATCAAAGTGAAGAGGTGTGTGTTTTTGCTTTCAAATTTTATTTTTTATTTTTTTGTCAATATCACGCACATTATTCTTTTTTTTTTTTTTTTTCAGTCAAATTAAAGAGTCTCGGGTTTCTTATTTCTTTTAAGTTACAGTCCCTGTAATATTTATGGGTTTAATTCTCTGATATATTATTGTTTTTATTCCCCGTAATTTAGCACAAATTGAAAAAAAAAAAAAAAATCAATACTTATCCGAACATTAGATCCCCTTGCTACATATTCGGTTATATATTTTAGTTACTGAGCTTTGCATTAATTTTCTTTTAAGTTTATTCTTAATACTGAAAGAAAACTAGTTAAGTCTTTGCATTTCTACTTTCATGTTTAGTAAAAATGCAAGTGCCTTACAACTCAAAAAGGAAACAGCTATCTTCAAGTCTGTTAGGCAAGAACACTGCTAATTTTCAATGAATTACAGCTGTTTTATAAAAAAAAAAGGTTACACAAGATAGGTTAGTAAACAATTTATTTTCGCATAAAAAGTCTGAAAAGTTGCATCAAAAAATAAAAAGACACCAACACATTTTCTAAATTAGTGAATTACTTCAGAGGTAAAAAGCTATTCAGTGCTAGTCAATACTTTTCTACAGACAAAACTTTGAAAAAGACATTTAATCAAATTGCTTCTTTGAACAATCGATAAACCTACTGACCTCTTAATTACTGTATTTATTTGTAGTTAATAGGTTTGAAAGAGACATTTTACGCAACTTATTAACCATAAGAGTTTTCACTCAAGAATTATCCCATTGAAAAGCATTCAACTGCAATAACGGGCCACCAATTAACCTAATTACTTGGAAAACTTCGTCGTTTACTTCTTTGTTTTATCTGCCCTAATACTTTTACAAATAATTTAACAAATTAATTTTATTTTAGTGGAAATATGGCTTGAGTTGGCAAAAGTTCGATTATGTAATTAGTGCAGCCTATAATGGTTGGTGATAACTTAATTTAATCACAGGTGATAGTAGCATTTTAAGATTCCATTGTAGGAAATAATTATAAAGCATTATAGCTAAAGGAAAATGTTACATTTATTTCTTTCATAGCATTAATAAACGTGTTGTATTCTTGATCAAATTTTTTCTTCTGTAGGAAATTCTTTCTTTTTCTTCTTTTTTTTCAAATAAATCATATGAATTTATTTGAGTTGAAAAATGTACAGGATTAACATTTTTTGTAATTCATTACTAAAACGTGACGTAGTTTCTTTTATTTATCAAATGTTGCATTTCAAGAAGTTGAGGGGGCGGAGTTTAGCTTATTAGTCGTGCCGGAATAGTAATTCATTGCATTGTTTTTTGCACATGAGTATTTTAACAAATCATTTAACATAATTAAGTCGCCAAACACTAAAGATTGTTTCGTTTTTTTTTCTTCTGTGACTGTACAGTCATATAAAAAGAAAACTCTTCATTATTCGGTTGCTATACTTGTGAAGAAGAAAGAAAGGGGTAATCTCACATGGATTGATATATTTTTTAAAACTATTAATAATGGTCATATATAAAGTGAAATTAATACATAGTCTGAATTTTCAAACGGGAACCCCCCCCCCCATATTTAACTTCACAATTAGGTGTGGAAGGCAGAAAGCAGCCTGGATACTAAGCGGCATTACATTACGATCAGTAGAACAAAATATATGAACGAAAAATGATTTAGGGACCACCACCATATATAAAATGCTACTCTCAAGTTCAAAGTTTACTGATTAACGCAAGAGTAAACAAAGTTCCTTTTTTGTTTCAAAGAATTGCTGCCGTTATAATACGTTGCCTACAAGTAACTAAATAAAAATGCTCGATTTTTTTTTTTAAGTTATAATTTTTTTATAACTTGCAAAAAGAACCCCATGATTAAAGTTCAAGGGTTGAATGCAACATTCTATCATTTTGATGAAAACAAAGACGAATACATACTTTTATCTATGCACTAGCTCAGTCAGAACATACCATCTGAAAAGGATGGACTCACCTCCCCCTTCCCCCAAGGGATTAAGTTGCATAACGAAGCCCTACGCTTATAGATCAAGGGGAAACAACACAAAATTCTATCATTTTGATTCAAACAAAGACGGATGCACACATTTTCCCTTAACGCATTAACTCAGATAGAACATGCTTTCTGGAAAGGGACTCTGCTTTAAAAGTATTAGTATTTACATAGACTAGTGTACTAGGATTGGCGGTAATGTTAAAACCGTGGGCTATACTTAAAATAAACCCTGAATCGGAATAATTTTAATTTTACAATGTTATGATCGCTGAAAAAAAAGCGTTCTTCCTTTTTCAACAAGAAATAAAGCATAATTAACGTGTTATTATTCCATAGCATTTTTCGTAACATTTTGGATAGCACTATTCCAACTAATTTTTCAGAAGTATAATTACTTTTTATTTGGCTTATTTATTTTTTAAATACAATTTAAGAGAGATTTGTTAATAAGTTTCTCTTTCAAAATTGTTACTCTTCAGATTCAGGCCAGTAAATATGTACACATAATACAGTGATATCTTTGAATTTACATAAACAAAAATCCTATACAAGAGGGAAAATATGAATTTATGTCAGCACAAAGCAAATTTAGAGCAAAGCTCGTTCTAAAATGACAGAACGAAGTAGGTTTTCAAAACATAACTAAGTAATTAATATGAAGATAATTTATTTGTTCCAATATATTTAATGTTGCATGAAGTTCCAATCTATTGAATGTTGTATTTAATGTTGCATGAACTTACTCGTATGGAAATATTATTTCTGATCAGCTTGTTTGCAGAAAAACATTGTATAACAACAATTTAAAAATAAAAACTATGTGATATAAATTTGAAAACCGAATAATGGAAAAAAATAAGCAGCATTGGTATGGTGGAACCAATTTTTTTTGCCTCCCAGTAAAAGTAACAACCTTAGTTATTTAAGTATCAGTGCCTTCAATTTTTCGTTAGATTTCAAAACGTAACTTAGTAATTAATGTGAAGAAAATTTAATGGCTCGAATATGTTTAACCTTCGGAACCGGGCGGTACACATGTTGTACCATAAGTCTTTTTTCTTTAGAGGACGGGGTTGAAATTTTCGCTCGAACCCTTTGGAACCGGGGAGTTTTTCAAGGTTTCATACGTCTGGTACGACAGTTTTTACCTTCTCTTTTCAGTGGAAAAGAAACTGTGGTTCAACTGTCGTACTATCTGCATCGAAAGAAAAATTTCTATATGAACAGCCCGGTTCCAAAAGGTTAATTGTTGTATGATAAACTTACTTGCCTGGGTTTTTATATTTTGATATGATAGACATTGGCGAAATTGCCAAATTTTGGCAACAACTAGTTTTGTTATGCCAATCGTGCCCAAATGTCTTCTCTCCGGTAACCCTATTCACTCCTGGCGATAGATGACATTTCGATGGCAACCCCGCCCTTACGTTGGCTACAGCGATGCTAACGGCTGCAACCGTTTTTTCCGGCAACCCTACTCTCCTCTCAAATTTTCTTAGTTCTCACTGCTTTGTGCTGCCCCCTTTTTTTCCCCCAGACCCACTATAGTCTAGTAAACGAAGGTCAAAATTAGGGTGAAAAAAACAAAAAAAACATGCAGTTTTAAAAATTGGCACACCGGTACAGGAAGGTCTCCTGATGAACATACTATAAGTCCTCAGTGGTGAGGGGGGGAGCTCGCAGCGCCACCTGGTGTTTTATGAGTGTTTGTACAGTTTTCGTCTTATATCTCAAAAACTATTTACTTGCGAGAAAAAATGTCAATTAATGAATTAAAGAGCATAGGGGAAAGTTGGGTAAAACCGGGTAGTCGGGAGCAAACCGGGTACCCCCTTCTAGCCTCTGTAAGCGCTGCAACCGCGTGAAAAACAGAAGAACTACCTTCCACCTTGATGAAGAAGCAGTGGAGATTGCATCAGAACGCAATAGACACGCTTATCTCGTTCCTGTGAAGGAAATTCTATTTGAGTGGTTTTTGCTTACGATTTTTGAGCAAAACAAAACCGAATTGTACTACGTTCCTGTTTCTGCAAGAATAAAGGCATGTAGCTCTCTTTGTACAGCATTTAATTACCTTCATTATCATTGTAAGTATTTGTCTGTAGCGTTCCGTATAGTCATTTGACGCCATGTCTTATGAAAGCTTTATGTGCGGGGTGAATCCGGGTACTAACCGAGGGGCAAAACCGTGTACCCGGTTTCACCCCTTGGTTTTTAAAAACATAATAAGTCTATTATATAATGAAAAACAATTTTTATTTAACCAAATTATTTTACAATGAGGTTTCAAGACAAGATATATTAACCATCGAATCTAACAGCTTCGGAACCCGAGCAAATCAATTTACCCTGCAGTTCTAAGTCCATGTCTCCTAACCCTAAACCTATTCTAGGTGCATCATTCAGTGTATCAAATTCCGAATTGATGCCTCCACCGTACACTGAGAGAAAGACAAGGGCGAAGGAGGACAAAAGAAAAAGTAAAACTGTAATTTTGACGGGCTCCCCATACAAAAGTCAACTTCAATCTACACTAAAAGCGAAGAAAAAGAAAAATGATAAAAAGAAGACCAAAGGTGGACACAAAAAAAAAAAAAAACCCTGATGGAAAGAAAAATGAATCAAAGAAAAGGCAACAGCAAAAAATTAAGTCTAAAGACAGTTAAAGTAACTTTCAGCTCATTAATGTGTCCTGTCATACTAATTATGATATTTTATGACAGCAGTTAACATATGTTGCTAAATAAAACTTGAATTTTGTGGAAACTTTTAAATTTTTTATTTTCCCATAACAATAACATATCTACCCGGTTTTACCCCACTAGTGGGGCAAAACCGGGCAAAATGACTTTTTTTACAAAAAAATTTGTAAAAATTCAGAAAAAAAAACTGAAATGTTTTCAAGACTGCGGTTCCATTAACAGATAAGTAGAGCATACTTTTGCCAAATTTTGTTCCTCTATGTTAAAAACTGCGAGTTTTGGGAGCCTTCAAACCTTAGGTACCCGGTTTTACCCTACTTTCCCCTACAATTATCTTTAAAACGCTTTTTTTTTGTTTTTATTATAGCTATAATAGTTGCCGAGATATTGAACCACAAAGTTTGACAATTTTTGAAAAACCGACCATTTTCCCCTCTTTTCTATTTTTGCAGCCGCCTCAGTGATTAATTTGATGATTCTTTTCTTTCTTCGACCTGAAGTAGTACAGGTCATTAAGGTGATTTGATTTCTTGAAACGGGGAGGCAAGTTGGGGAGGAAGGAGGCGAGGAATGAAGGAGGACAAAAATATGTGCTAGTTCACTATTTTCCCCTCTACCATAGTTCAGCAAACGAAGGCCCAAAATAAGGGTGAAAAAATAATAATATAGATTTAAAAATTGGCACACACGTGCAAAAAGGGCTCCTGATGAAGGTACTAAAAGTCCTCGATGGTAGGGGTTGAGCTCGCAGCGCCACCAGGGATTTTGGGTGCGTTTTTTCAGTTTTCGTCTTATATCCCGAAAACTGCATTCGCCAGCAAAATTACCAATTGGTAAATTAAAGAACATAAAAATAGCTTTAAAAAGAATGGTTTAGTATTTTCTAATTGAAATAGATGGAATCGACTTGATATTTAATTTCTAAACTCGTGAGATTTTGAAAGCCTATCTTTTTCTTTTCTTCTTTCTTTATTTTCTGGGAGTACAAAAGGCATATTAATCGCTATTTTTTAAATTTCGATAGTGCTGTGCTATTTAAGTCAACTAAGGTCCAAGAAGATCTTAAATCATGTTAGAAATAAAACGTATACCTTTTTGCGTAAAGGATAAATAATAAAAATACTGATAAAAAAGTCCAAACTTTAAAAAAAAAGAATAATGCAAGTAAAATAATGAAAGTGAACATATGTAGAGTAGACTAAATATGAACTAACATGAAAATGACATTGTACTCAAGTTAGATGGGTACTTTCGTCGTCTGATTTTTCATCTAATGTGATATCTAATTTTGAGCCAAGGCAGGTACCCTGACAGTTTATGCAAGCAATGCTGCGGTTTATCCTTGATTTTCTGCAGCCGCATCTTGTACCACATCCTTTCGTGCATGAACAAAAAAATCATGGAGAGAACGGAGTCAGGAGCAGGAAGCCTTGAAGTTATAGGTTTCCATGATGTACCGGCTTTTTTCCATCCCCAAGCATCGAGTGGAAGTTATCTCCCCAACTACTTTTGGATCTGGTGATAAACTCTTAATGAATGAAATTTTGCGACATCTCCAGTAGGTGGGAAGGAAGCAAGATCTGTTTTTTTTTTTTCCTTGCTGCTCTCTGAAAAGATATAAATCTCTGTTCATTCAGAGAAGTTACATTTACTGGAGCCCCATGTAAGGCCAACAAAAATGATTGGCCTGCCTTCGCTACCTGCTCTGGGGTAGAAAGTGGGTTTGAGAACACTTCCGGAACGCAGCTCAACGATTATTTATTTATTTATTTATTTTTTTTTTGCAGCAACTTTATGAATTTGGCTTTGTCTTTGTTATATGTAGCTGATGTTGTGTCGCAGCCGGAGAAATCATGGAGGAAGAGAATTTGATCTTTGAACTTGCAAGTGTTTTGTAATTCTTGTGAATAAAATATCTTGGTGTACACTTTATCTTTGCCTGGTTTAAGGAAAAGAAAGTTATTATTACTAGGAGTCAAAGCTATTAATAAAACAAGAAAATCAAAGTCTTCACCTACGACAACAACATTTTTTTCAGAGATTTTTCCAAAGCTGTTTGAACTATCATGGTATCAGCATCATCATCACTCAAACGAAACTCAATGCCAGATTTAAAAAAAAAATTCTGCGATCATCTTTATCAATCTAATTTTGTTGGTGGAATTGGAAAGAAAGTTTTCTTGTGGCACGGGGGGATCGGCATGTTTTCTTCAAATTTGATGTAGATGCATTTTTTTCAATCGCGAGCGTCGTTCCTGTTCTGCTAGTTTGGTATTGTTAACATTCGAATATCCATCAAATACCACAATGCAATTTGTACTGACATAATACTTGTTGATGTATTTTATATAGGCATTGCAGGCTGCGGCATATGTGATATTCAGCTCCCATTTCACATTGTGTAGCAAAAAACTGCCATCGACAACAACATAGTAATTGTTGAAGTTGTTATCTCTTTGAAAGCTGAAAGCGTTGAAGAAGACATATAGAGCTGACTCCGTTTTCCGCATTCCTAATTCATCAAAGAGAGCCATGGGATATGGAGCTATTTCATGCTGAAAGAAATTTTTGAACTCTGGTTCATTATTTTTTCTATTGAAATTCTTTGAAATATTACCAGCGGATCTATTGCAGTTTTTTGAGTGAAAATTTGGACAGAATTGTGTACAGAAGCTAATGAAAGTAATTTATCCTTACGAGCTATTTTAATACTACTGAAGCTTTTTCCAACCATTCTTTTCATGCAAGTATATCCTATTTGAAAAGCTTTATAAAAATTGAGATTTATCGCCTATAACTCCTGTGGCTAGTGACATTATGTCTGAATTTATTGCAAAAGGTGGATGATCATGTAACCATTGTAGGAGCTTCTTTACATCTGACGAATCTTTTATTGTACGTGAATATTTAAAATTAATATGTATAGCCCGCACTAACTCACCAACAAGAAGATAGAGTTATATAAAATACATTTTTATAGAGTCAAAAAATTGAAAGAGGGTGAAAATGGTAAGTATTTCTAAAAACCATAACCTTAGAAATATAATTTACGTACATAATACAGCTATATTATATATATATATATATAAACATTAGTAAAAAAAATCCCAACTCTTTAATTTACCAATTGATGATTTTGCTGCCGAATGCATAGTTTTTGGGATATAAGACGAAAACTAAAAAAACGCGCCCAAAATCCCTGGTGGCGTTACGAGATCACCCCTACCACCGAGGACTTTTAGTACGTTCATCAGGAGCCCCTTTTGCACGTGTGTGCCAATTTTTAAAACTATATTATTATTTTTTCACCCTTATTTTGGGCCTTCTGTTGCTGAACTATGGTAGAGGGGAAAATAGTGAACTATCACATATTTTTGTCCTCCTTCATTCCTCGCCTCCTTCCTCCCCAACCTGCCTCCCCGTTTCAAGAAATCAAATCACCTTAATGACCTGTACTACTTCAGGTCGAAAAAAGAAAAGAATCATATCAAATTAATCACTGAGGCGGCTCCAAAAATAGAAAAGAGGGGGAAAATGATCGGTTTAAAAAAAATTGGCAAACTTTGAAGTTCAATAACTCGGCAACTATTATAGCTGTAATAAAAACAAAAAAAGCATTTTAAAGATAATTTTATGCTCTTTAATTCATTTATTGACATTTTTCTCGAATGGAAATAGTTTTTGAGATATAAGACGAAAACCGTAAAAACACCCATAAAACACCAGGTGGCGCTGCGAGCTCCCCCTCACCACCGGGGACTTTTAGTATGTTCATCAGACCTTCCTGTACCTGTATGCCAATTTTTAAAACTGCATGTTTTTTTTGTTTTTTCAAACTCTTTATTGACTAGACTACTATTCGGATGTGGGATTGCTGATTCTCCGCTCGCCTTTTTTTTTTTTTTAACCGTTTTTACTTATGAATTTAATAAACAGGCTGCATATAGTTCTGCAAATTCAAGAAACCTGCAAGCTGTGAGTACTTATTTCCAGTATTTAATTTATTTAATTTTAAATGATGGAAGTTAACTGCGTGTTTACCAGTACCAGTAAGAAAAGTCTTGCTGGTTAGGCGTTCCATAAGACCCCTACTATGTTAGGGTTAGCCCTAACAGTAGTTCTCTTCCTTGCCCATTCCCGGCGCGAAGTGAGTACAGAGTGTGGGGCAGGTCCCTCGCTCTGCCATTTCCTACACTTTGTTATTCTATAGTAATTTTGCACATACATTTTACCCAGTCCTTCCATTTGTTTCATGTGAGCTCAATCATGTTCTCTCTCTCACCCAAACAGCGAAAAAGAGCGTAGCTCTAACGCAATTATTTTCTCACGAAATGTATCTGATCTGTTTACCAGTGCGTTAGTTTGTATAACCTAATGCTGTTTAGTGCGCAATTTTATAAAAATAACAGAAGCTAATCATTGATTTTATCATTAATTGATATTTTCAAAACAATTTTTAAATTCTTTGCAATCCAAATTAGATCGGATTTTGTTTTTCATCGTTAGCTGTGTTTCGATTCTGAGACACTGAATTTGCTGTTGTTCCGTGGATAAAACTATCGCTATATATCGATTCCGACTCACCTATTTCGCTAACTGCAGTAGCCAACCGTCTATAGTACCGTTTTGCTCATTTCAGCTTTCGTTTTCAGCGGCTGTTTATTCGATTGGTGGGCAGCTTAACAAATGAGTTACCTTAAGTGATAATGAGTAATATTAAAGTTACAAGATATATAAGATAGTGCTTAAACAAATTTTTGCTCATGTCAAAGTTATTTTTTACTTTTTAAAAGTTTTTGCCAAATATCTACCAAATCGAAATACCTTGTGGTTTGGATACATTTTTGATCAGCCTGTTTGCAGAAACACATTGAGAATAGCAATTAAAAAATAAAAACTATGTGACTCAAATTTGAAAAATTAATCATGAAAAAAATTAAGCAGAATTGATGCAGGTGTGATGGAATAAACTCTTTTGCCTCCCAGTAAAAATTGCAAACTCAGTTATTTAACTCTCAGTACCTCCACTCCCCGTTGCGAGGACTTCCGCAGTAGCCTTATCAAGAACGTGCATCTTACCTCCACTGCATGTGGCGAAGAGGTGCGCGCGTCCCTAGTAGTAAATGGACCTGTTTCACGTGACGTAGGTGTCCCGAGATCGCGACTTGCTCGAAAACCCTTGTTAACCATAATTATTGTAAAATAATCATTCTGCTGGTGGTTAGTTGTTGTTACGAATGTACTTTAAAGATAAGAAAATCAAACCAGATTGTTTTGCAAGGATTTCCGTCGAAAAAAAGAAGTTCTTTGAACAACTTGTCAACACAGACTGACAAGCATTCGCTACGAACGAATGCAAACTTATGAGTTCCCATTCCTATCTAAATACTTGATGAATATTGTATTTAATACAAGCTAATAGCCAAAAGATGGTTTTCTAAAAGAAAATGCTCTTCTCTTGACATTTTCATTCGGTAAATACTTTTAAAACTAAAGCGTATTGTAGCACATATGACATACTGTAAGTACCACACTTCTTGTTCTATTATCGAACACATGTGACATTCAAATGCCTTTTTAACAGATTCGCATGTGCACTTTGAATACTTACTATTTTTCCGCAACATAACACGTATTTCCAATTAATTTTTGACATCAAATTGACATTAGTTATGATACTTTTTTTCTGAAAACTTCATGAAGTTCAAGCCTAAAGACTTTTGGAGTATCAAGTGTATGGATCATAACTAGGGATGCACCGAGTAGCACTTCGGCTGAGTACCGAGTACTCGGCCTTTCATTACTCGGCTCAGTACCGAGTACCAATTGTTTTTTTAAAAAATCATACAGCAGTACAGGGTTAGAAATCATTACAAAATTTTACAGGTCTTCTCGACCAATGAACAGGAATATATACTGTTTAACAGACAAAATCACTGCTCCACCTTAAATCATTAACCACATTTTTCTTCTTGAAAAAAAATGGTGGTCCGGGGGTTGTTTATTACTTTTATGGTGATTCGAGGCGAGTTTTACTGGTCTGGAACCAATGGAACAGCAGTAAATTCGAACCCTGACATATGAACTGATCATTGGAATGGACCTCTATATGATAGTTCTTGGAACAAAAATTACACTGAATTTAACTTATGCATTGTTTAAAATATTTTATTTATTTTGTCAAAAATTTTAGAAAAAAGTTATTTTTAAAATGAAACTACGTTAAATGAATAAATATAAAGTATCAATTAAGTTGGAATTATATTAATCTATTATTGATTAGTTCTAATTCTCTACTCTAAACTTGAATAATTTTTAAAAGCTTTTGGGGATATTAAAATAAAGATTTACTCTATTGAAGCATTACAAACTTCAATATTCTCAAAATTAACTTGAAAATTTCTCACTAGATGGCAGTATACCCATAATTTGTTCCTCCAATGAATAATAGAGAAGAGCTTATATTACTTTTTTATTTTGATGAAGTCTCAAATGCACAAGAAAATGACAATTGTGAAAATACCAACACTGAATTCGAATATGAAGAGATGTTACAGAAAGAGATGGAGTCTTTCTTTTCCAAAATAGCACAGATAGTCCTTTTGCCTGGTGGAAAAAAAAATAAAAAAAGTTTCCCATCTTATGCAAACTAGCAAAAAAGTTTCTCAGTGCACCTTCAACTAGTGTGTACAGCAAGAGGGTTTTTCCGAGGCAGGTTATATTTGCAGCAGACTGAGGAATAAGCTATCACCAGAAAATGTTGAAAGATTAGTTTTTTTGCACCATAATTTAAGATACAACAATTTCAATTATTAAAATATTTTGCTAGCATTGTCCCTTTTTTTCTTTAAATATTAGACAATCTTTTTCTTACCCTAAAAATAATGACTTAATTTTACTTCTCTGTGTTGTTATCACTATGCCACAAGTTTGAATCTGAAAAACCATGATTATAAAAATTCGTAATCTAAATTTTTAAATGATTAGAAATATATTAGATTATGATCTAAAGTTTCTTTTTAATGAGTTTATTAATATTCATCTTAAGGATCACTTGGACTGTTCCTGACCAAAGGTAAGTTCCCCTACACCAATATGTGATACTAGCCGGGTACCCGGCCCTGCCCGGGTTTCTGTGGGTGTAGGGTGGTTTAGTGAAACTCATTCATAAATTTCCCAACACTAAAGTGCATATCTATAAACATAATGGCTACTTCTGTAAACAATGGCTAAGTTATGGATAAACTATAAAAAAATAATGCAAACTAAAAAAATAGCAAGCTACAAATAATGTTTGAGTAAATAGGAAATGTTATAAGCTTGGTATATTAAAATAAATGTATATTTACAGTATCAAGCGCACTGAAATTAACCATTTCCAAATATTGCTCGTTAAATAAGTCCCATTATTAGTTTCTATCCTCGTGACAACATTGGTGAGGTGAAAACATCTTATGTACCTAATTTAGAAATTTTTTTGACTATAAACACTTTCTATTCTCTAACTATTGCCAAAATCAATTTTTTTTTATTTCACCCGTTAGCGATTGTTGGCTCAGATAAATATAAAAATCCTTAAAAGGCAATAAATTCCATACTTACTTCAGAGAAGCCTTGGTTCAAAATTTTCAGTATGATTACAATCAATATTGTTGCTGCATGGCACCAAATTTTTGCAACAATGGGTTGAAAATTTAATCATTTAATGGGGAAATGACATAAAATTAACTGTTTTCCATAATAACTTTTTTAAACTAACAAGTAACACTACCCAAGTGTCAATCGCCGATTCGAATAAAACTTGGCACATCGATAGAACACCTAAAAATATTGAACCCATATTTTTTTTTATCTGCAACCGTCACAATTGAAGGGGTAAAATTTACCCCTAAATGGTAGTTTTTACCCTTTTTTGGGTTTCACGGACACGTTACCCTGCCCAAGGGTTAATTTCGATCAAAATGACACTTTGCACATCGATAGACCATTAAAAAATATCGAATACGTGTTTTTTTTTATTGGCGGTAAATGCGTTTAACGGGGTGAAATTTACCCCTGGAAATTGGGTTATTGAGATACACCTGCACGGCAAATAAAAACCCTTCAAAATACTTCTGACACAGTTCTTGTGGATTCTTACGTAAAAGGACCCCCCTGAATTCAAATAGATCAATAGTCCCTCCTCGACCCCCTTTTCCATAAATGCCCCCCCCCCCCCATTTATTATTATTATTTTTTAGTTTTAGGCAATTTCGCTGTCATTATTTTCATTTGCAAGGAAAGGGAGAAATTTATCAACCGTTAACATTCTTCTGAGTGACATGTACAATTGGAGCTAGGTGGGGGTTCCAGGGGGTGGGGGGATGTATCCCCCCCCCCCCAAAGTCGTCGAAAACGTTTTTTTTTTTTTGCAATTAAAGTCACCTTTGTTAGGGTTATGGCAGAAAAAAATGGACAATTTGGTTCTCTTGTGGAAAAAAAATTATTCAGAGCTCCTAGCATTGTTGTATTTGCCTCGAAATCTGGAAAACTAACAACAGAATTATCAAAAAAAAAAAAGGTTTCATGAAGTTTTTTTACCCAATGTTGGTGATAATTCCGTAATGTGCATCAGGGGTGCCCCCCCCCCCAAAATCAATGGCGCAAATCCCCCCCCCCCCCAAATTTTTCACAACCCTCTTGTGCTTTTAATTTTTATTTTTACCTCTCTTTTAAATTTATTTATTATTTTAATATTGTTATTTTTTTAAATATTTATTTAGTTTTTTAAATATTATTAATTTATTCTTTTATTTATTTATTATTTTATTTTTTATTAATTTTTTTTAAAGTACTAATTATGCGTAGAACAGAATCGCTTTTTTTTCTCTTCCAGACATTCCAAGCACTCACACACACAAAATAAATAAATAAATAAATAATAATAATAAAGAAATAAAAGAACTAATTTAAATTGAAAATATTAATTAATGAATAATTTTTATTAAAAAAATCAGTAAATAATTTAAATAAAAAAGTAAATAAATAAATTAGTTTTAAAAAATCCCCCCCAAAAATTTTGATGGCACAACTCGCGCCATAATCCATAATAATGTGGGCACCCCTGTTGTGCATTGATTCTTGGAGTGGTCAAGGTGAAACAAAGTTTGTAACTGAAGATAACAGCAAGAAAAAAGTAAAAGTTATGACTATACCACTAGGTACAACTGAAATGATTCAGCCCCTCGATGTATATGGTTTTCGCCCTTGGAAACATTTTGTAAAATATTTTAGCGATATTGTCATGTTGCATGAATTGGACATTAATTTGCATACAAGAAATAACATTTTAAAGTAACAATCCCTTAACCACAATCAATTCTCTTCCCCTCGATTTGTTAATATGTTTAAGTACGCATGGTACAAAAATGGATAAGTAACAGAAAAACCAATACACTCCGAAACTCCAGATACTTATTGTTTTAACAATTTCAATTTATCATGTCAAATGCGTGATGAACTAGCTAGTATGAGGTGTAGTTGGTGTACAAAGTCCATATGTATTAAGCATTTTTTTGGACTAGATAATAATAAAACATCACATTATTGTGAAGAATACCTTGAATAAGGAATAATTAGATACTTATGAAGCATTAAACATTTCTCTAATGATTACTAATAAAGAAAAATAAAATACTTTTTTCGTAACAGTTGCGAGTAATTTGTTCTTTTCCATTCACTCCAAGGGATGAAATTGATGATGTAATTATGTAAATAGAATTTCTTGATAAATCCTGAAACACGACCACTTTAGTTAGTTTCATTGTTTCGATTTTTAATTAAATTTTTCACCCTGTTGAGTCCCAACAACACAATTTTTAGGGGTAAATTTCCCCCGGGAAAAAGTTTTTGCTGCCGATTTAAAAAGATAAATGAATAATAATAATAATTAAAAAAAATAAAGTTTAACATTTTAAAGTGTTTTATCGATGTGCGAAATATATTATCATTATTATTATTATTGTTATTATTATTATTTGTGTAAAGATAATATTTTTTGGACATGGGGCTTATAGGATGAGGCATTTCGTTTAAAACCGAAAATTGAAGAAAGTTTTGCATAAAAAGACGCCTCGAAAAAAAAAAAAACGTTTTCGACAACTTTGGGGGGACCCCCCCCCATGCAACCCCCACCTAGCTCCTTTGGGGGGACCCCCCCCCATGCAACCCCCACCTAGCTCCAATTCTACATATCCCTCAGAAGAATGTTAACGGTTGATAAATTTCTCCCTTTCCTTGCAAATGAAAATAGTGACAGCGAAATTGCCTAAAACTAAAAAAAAAAAAAATAATAAATGGGGGGGGGGGGCATTTATGGAAAAGGGGTTGAGGAGGGACTATTGATCTATTTGAATTCAGGGGGGTCCTTTTACGTAAGAATCCACAAGAACTGTGTCAGAAGTATTTTGAAGGGTTTTTATTTGCCGTGCAGTGTATCTCAATAACCCAATTTCCAGGGGTAAATTTCACCCCGTTAAACGCATTTACCGCCAATAAAAAAAAACACGTATTCGATATTTTTTAATGGTCTATCGATGTGCAAAGTGTCATTTCGATCGAAATTAACCCTTGGGCAGGGTAACGTGTCCGTGAAACCCAAAAAAGGGTAAAAACTACCATTTAGGGGTAAATTTTACCCCTTCAATTGTGACGGTTGCAGATAAAAAAAAATATGGGTTCAATATTTTTAGGTGTTCTATCGATGTGCCAAGTTTTATTCGAATCGGCGATTGACACTTGGGTAGGGTTACTTGTAAGCTTTTTAGAAATAAATTATAGCTTATCCTGCTCCTTGTTACTGTAGCTATCTACGGTGAAAAAATGGTTAAAATCGGTCCAGTAGTTTGGAAGATTACACCGGACATACGTTTTCAAAAGTTGTCTTTTATGAATATAGATGAAAAAGTAAATTACATTTGCACATTCTTAGTTAATTTTTATACTGATTTGGTATTACAACTTTTTAAAAACTTATACGCAGAATTCAGTCATAGTTTATAAATATATTAATTGTAAATGATTGCATTATACATATATTTGCATATTTTTAATTATTGAAAAATGTGTCTTGAACTATTCAATTTTCTACAACTACTCGGTATCGGCCGAGTACCTGATCTAAATTTGGCCGAGTACCGAGTACTCGGCAAATTGGCCGAGTACCGAATATTTACCAAGTACTCGGTGCATCCCTAATCATAACCATGATTTTAAGTAATTTATCGAAAGAAAAACTAGAATCAAAGAATTACTACTGCTTCTTCATCACTGGATGGCTATGACAGGGAGATTTGGTGTCATATTTATAATATATTCATCTGTTGTAGCTTTTCAGTTTACCTGGCCTACACTCTGCAGCTTAGAATTGCTTTCATTTCCTTGCTTTTGATGCATTTCATTTTTTTTGCCTGTAAAATTGTATGTCAAAACTTTCTTAATGTTTAATTAGAGAAGTAAGATTTTATAAAAATATTTTTGTCAATGATATTTAAGTTATTCTAACTTTATTCTTTAAAAAAAAGTAACTCAGAAACTGTAAAAGTTTGTCTTTTAAATATAGGATTGCTGGTGTGAAATCGAGGATTGCTCTAGGGACTACAAGGGAGGGGGGATTATAGATTACATGATGAATTGAAATTATATATCAGGTACTAATAGGAATTAAGGAACTTCTTGAGTCGAAGATCTAAAGACTTTTGCAATTACGTATTTGGGAAGTCGAGGAATAAAATGTTATTTGACTGTTTGAACTTTTTGCGTATATTGCAACAATTTTCATGCCGTGTTAATCTGTTTATTCATAACGTAACCTTAAGATCTATGAACTGTAATTTTGCTAAATTGGAACAAATATTGTGGAATTAAATAAACATTGGAGATCAATATCCCACTATGGTAAAGTAAAATTATAAAATCTATTCACAAGAAAGTTAAAATTCAGATATCCAAGTACAATGTGCTTCATGATTGTCGCAGTGTTTTAGAAATGTAGGAAAGCAATAATATTACATACTATCAACTTTTAAATATTTCATGTATTTCTATGCTGTTGTTGCCATTTGCCCTACATGTTTTTTTTCCGTATTCTCACATCTTATGATCTGATATCAGCCGAGTCAGAACAGGCCTTTGGGAGAGGCTAGTGGAACGGCAGAGGGTTTTGTCTAGCCTCTAAAGTTTACATTCTGGGCTGCTGCTTCCAGCACAGGGACCAATTTTAATAATGACCTGTCGTTGTCCCCCCCCCCCCATTGCATAGTTTTATACCGTCGTTTCGTTTCCTCTCACTCACACAATTACAAACTTCAAGATAGATGCAGTGAAACTTCGGTAAGGCGACACCCGGATAACTCAACTACCTTGGTAATTCAACAATTATTTTTCCAATGGTTGGTCCAATGCTAATTTCAAAGAGGGAAAACCTCTTTAACTTGCACAGAAATTTATAGACACCTCTATCAGTCTATAACCACTTACAATTTAGTCCAATTTTCGCTACCAATTCTCTTTCACATTAAACATCTCTGAGAATTTCGTGGTTTCTGGGTTAACTAATTCCTTCTTTTATGAAAAGCGCTCTATTAGAGCTTGTACCTAGAGGAGTCTGCCACTACACTGTGCTTTTGGTACAGTATCGGCTTGGAAGGGGCTAGAGAAATGTATTCTGGGGCAATCTGCAAAAGAATGCGTGGACACTTCTTACTCGCTCACACTTGTTTTTCCAAACACGTGTAAACAAGGCTTTTCTGTTTAATTAACTCGATAGACTAGAAGTTATTACCTCTTTTAAAGAATTTTCCTCATTAGATATTCAAAATTGTACCATCTATTTTGTTATGTTCTCTGAAAACAAAACAAATAAAAAAGACAGGAAAAATCATTGACTGAAAGTAATATCCATAACGTGCATGGTAAGCAATACTAAGAACTAAGGGTACATACTAATTGAACAACAATAAAAATCAAGCCCATATACAGATGGGTGACAAAATAATACGAACACCTATGAAAAAGTGTGACTTATTTCACACCTGCAGCACAGCCGCGCCACCTGCAACTGAAGTCTGCCACCTGGTGAGCGTGAAGAGGAAGCTATTAGTCTCTCAACATTAGTCAAATGTGTTACATGAGTTTATCTAACTAGCTTTTATAAGGTGAAATGTCTGACCTGTCAGAATTCCAAAGAGGGATGATTGTTGGGGCGCATTTAAGTGGAGCATCGGTGACAGAAACAGTAAACCTTTTGGGGTTTGCAAGAAATACTGTATAAGCCGTTATGATGGCATACATGAAAGAAGGTAAGACGAAGTCTTCAAAGCAAAACAGTGGCCGAAAGTCAAAGCTTGATGATAGGGATAGACATGTCTTGAAGCGCGTATTAGCTCGAAAACACAATCAATCGTTATCCGAGATAATATCAGTTGTGAACAGACATCTTCAGGACCCCGTTTCAACAGAAATTGTTCAAAGAGAACTTCATGCATCAATTATTTATGAGAGAGTGGCAATTAGTAAACCCTTGGTGACAGCAACCAATACTTTCAAGTGCCGTCAGTGGTGTAGAGGTCACAAAAGCTGGTTCCCTCAGCAATGGCAACAGGTAATCTGGTCTGATGAATCATTCTTCACCTTGTTTCAGACCACTGGACGCGTTTATGTCTGGAGATCACCCAAAGAAGCGTTTGATCCTGAATGCCTCGCACCAACTGTGAAACATGAAGGTAGCTCCATTATTGTTTGGGGTGCGATTTCTTGGCGTGGGTCTTGGGCCACTAGTACGTCTGCATGGGAGAATCAAATCTAATGATTATCTAAGCGTTTTAGTGTATCATGTTTATCCTTTTGTACAGACTGTATTCCCTGGAGAGTGACCGATTTTTAGGGACGACAATGTCCCTATCCACACCACTAGGTGCGTCCAAACATGGTTCGAAGAGCATGACAATGAAGTTGAGTATCTCGCCTGGCCCACTCAGTCTCCGGACTTAAATATTATTGAACATTTGTGGCAATATTTGGAGTCTGAACTTCGTTCCCGAATCCCACCTCCATCAAATCTTTCAGAATTAGAGGCCGCTTTGCAAGAGAAATGACTTAATATTCCTTTAAACGTTGTCAATGACCTTTATGCATTGATCCCACGTCGTATTAAATCTGTAATTCAGGCAAAGGGTGGTCCAACTCCCTATTAATAAAGAAATTTTGATATTTCACAGGTGCTTGTATTATTTTGTCACCCATCTGTACATGTAAATACACTAATTTCTCAAAACCAGGGGTACGCAATTGCCCTCATTCAGCTCCCCCTAAACGACACAAGCCTGTATGTAAAAAACTTCTAACTATATATACTTCACAAGTGTAATGAAACGGGAATTAAAAATACTTTTAAAAATATCAGGGAATATGTCGTCACCCGTGATATAAGCATATCTCAGTTTGTCAAGTGCTATTTCGGGATTCTACTTGATAATTTTTATTCTTTCATGATCTAAAATTTAGGTAATTTTTAATAAAATTTTCCGAATTTATGAAAATCAATTATTCAAACAAAGTAAAATCCATACTTCATAGTAAATTCCAAATGATACTGTTCCAAAATAGTCGGCCCCACTAAAACAAATAATGTCGGTTCCAAGAAATATTATTCGATAAAGCGTGGTACTCGTTTAAGCGGGAATCTTTAACATTGCGTCTATGGCCAGGGTAATATTCGGTTCCAGGATGTTGTATTCATATATGTGGGGCATTTGTTTATCCCTTACCCGATTAAGCAGGGATGACAGTACTTTTATTTTATTCATTTTAGTGTGAGTGAAGGATGATGCTATCATCATATATCAATTCCCTTGCAACAGTTATTTGAAGACATGTTTAATGATATGAATTTGATATTGTAATTTTGCACATTAGCAGTTCTTTAATTTTAACATTAACTTTTAAATAAAAGTTACTTGTTCTTTTTGAAGGATTTGCTGATAAAGGTGATATGTAAGCAGGGGTGCCCACAGGGGGGGGGGGGGGATTATGGCGCAAGTTGCGCCATCAAAATTTTTGGTGGGGATTTTTCAAAACTAATTTATTTATTTATTTAAATTATTTATGAATTTATTTTTTAAATTAAATTATTTACTGATTTTTTTTCAATGTAAATTATTCATTAATTGATTTTTTTATTTAAATTATTCCTTTATTATTATTTATTTATTTATCTTTCGTGTGTGTGTGTGTGTGTGCTTGGAATGTCTGGAAGGGAAAAAAAGTGATTCTATTCTTCGCATAATTCGTACTTTAGAAAATTAGTGATATATAAAAAAAATAATAGTTATAATTAAAAAAATAAACAAAAATATTTAAACAAATAAATAAATAATATTTAAAAAATAAATAAATAATGTTAAAAAATAAATAAATAATATTTAAAAAATAAATAAATATTTAAAAAAATAAAAAAAATAAATAAGAGGGATAAAAATAAAAAGCACAATAGGGTTGTGAAAAATTTTGGGGGGAATCTGCACCATTGAGCTTGGGGGGGATGGGCACCCCTGTATGTAAGTGCTATCAGTCTTAGTCATTAGTCGAGTTCCTCTCTTGAGTGAGTGCGCTTGATTTCAATATGTAGAATGTAACTAAATTTCACTACATGAAAATAAAATATAAAAAGGTATGGGGAAGGAGGGGGCGTTGTGTCCTAGTGATCTAGCAAGCCTGTACCTACAGGAGGGTACCTACAGCAGGTTGTGGGTTCAATTCCCATTGGTGACCTGGGTGTGATTTCCTCTCTATACTAGAAAGCTTTCTTGTACATTAATAAACTTTGAAAATCTCGTCACACTTATTACTGCTAAGATATGATCCACCCTTTGGAGGTTATGCATCAGCCCTTTTAGAAAAAAAAAAAAAAAAAAAACTAGGGCTGAGCCTCTAGCTTCTTACTTGTCTGACATCGGCATACAGGATATGGGACAAGCACGACACACAAATACACGAAATATTCAAACAGATGACTAAGAATATTATTTTCTCATATTTCAAAAATAATTGCAAAAATCTTGCGGGACTCCAAACTCGAATTTCTGAATTTAACTTTTTTCGTGCCTGAATTCATAATTTTTATATATAATAAGGTCAATAATGGAATGGAGTATTGATCTGCAATATTTACTGCAAAATTAGTGTAAATTTGGTTAAATAACAGTAAATACTTTATAAGGTTTTGCAAGTTTTGGATAAAATCCCGGAATAAATGAAACAATGCATGAAAACTTAGAACATATGAATGCTCAAAAACTTCGGTCGAATAGCATTTTACTTTCTCGCATTCCCAAATAATAGCAAAACATCTTTGGACCTTTCCACTCAAGTTCGTGAAATCCTATTAGTACCTGATACTGTCGTCCCCGCTTAATCGGGTAACGGATAAACGAATACCCCGCTTATACGAATAAAACCGTCCGGAACCAAACATTTCTCCCATAGACGCAATGTCAAATATCCCCTCTTAATCGAATAATTTCCCCGGATAATAGAATAATATTTGTCAGCTTTTGCAAAAATTTTTGCTAAGATAAATGTCGAATAAAATAAAAGTGTTTCCACAAGACCTTGAGCAAGCAAACCACTATTGTGGACTGTTTCAGAAAATAAAAGTGAAAGGCGGCAAAACAATTTTTTTGCAACACAAGTTGTATATTACATTTTTATGATTTTCATATGACCGTACAACATTTATACTCAATTACTATACTATTTTGTTGTTTACTTTGCTTATTTCAAAATCTTTTTACCAATAACATTAATTATTTCCTTTATATAGCTATTTCTTTGTTATTATTACATTTTGAGACAAAAGTTGTTATAATGGAAAGGTAAAAAAATGTTCCTCGCATTCAAATACCCACTTAATCGAATAAAATTTCTTGGAACCGACAGTATTCGTTTAAGCGGGGCCGACAGTATATAATTTCAATTCTTTGAGTAATCTATAATCCCCCCTCCCCTGCAGTCCCTAGTGCAACCCTTGATTTTTCACCAGCAATCCTATATTTAATAGACAAACTTTTTAATTTTCAGAGATACTCTTTTTCCGAAGAATATGGTTGAAATAATTCAAAATATCATTGACAAAAGTATTTTTATAATATCTTACCTCTAAAAAAACATTAAGAAAGTTTTGACATACAATTTTATAGTCAAAACAAATGTAATGCATCAAAAGCAAGGAAATTAAAGCAATTTTAAGCTGCAGAGTGTTGACCAGGTAAACTGAAAAGCTACAACAGAGGAATTGATTATAAATATGACACCAAATCTCCCTGTCATAGCCATCCAGTGATGAAGAAGCAGTAGTAATTCTTCGATTCTTGTTTTTCTTTCGATAAATTGCTTGAAATCATGGTTATCATCCATACACTTGATACTCCAAAAAACTCAACAACAAATTTTTCAAAGTCTTAGGCTTGAACTTCATGAAGTTTTCAGAAAAGAAGTATCATAACTAATGTCAATTTGATGTCAAAAATTAATTGGAAATACGTGTTATGTTGCGGAAAAAGTAGTAAGTAGTCAAAGTGCACATTCGAATCTGTTAAAAAGGCATTTGAATGTCACATGTATTCGATAATAGAGCAAGAAGTGTGGTACTTACAGTATGTCATATGTGCTACGATAAGCTTTAGTTTTAAAAATATTTACCGAATGAAAATGTCGAGAGAAGTGCATTTTCTTCTAGAAAACCATCTTTTGGCTAATGGCTTGTATTGAATACAATATTCATCAAGTGTTTAGATAGGAATGGGAACTCATAGGTTTGTATTCGTTCATAGCGAATGCTTGACATTCTGTGTTGACAAGCTGTTCAAAGAACTTTTTTATTTTCGACGGAAATCCTTGGAAAATAATCTAGTTTGATTTTCTGATCTTTAAAGTACATTCGCAACAACAACTAACCACCAGCAGAATGATTATTTCACGATAATTATGGAAAACAAAAAATATGCCACTAACTAATCACGAATTCCCATCGTTTTCAAGCAAAGCACGATCACGTGACACCTACATCACATGATTGAGCAGACGACGCTGAAACAGATCAATTCCACTAAACTGATAAGAAGACACAGCTGCTTAAAAATTGGAGTTGAAAGTTTTTGTCTTCGGATTGTAAAACTTAATAAATAAATCAAACTTCATAAATCAGCTAAAACATTAAAAATTGCCCTGAAAAATAATTAAAAATCTTTTCAACATTTAAAGAGCAGTAAAACTCTTTGGATAATGAACTAAGACGAAGAAACCGCCAAAAAATGACTTACACTCCGAGCCCCGAATATAACGATAACATGAAACAACGAATTGAAAACGCATTCTCATCCACAAGTAAACTGGCCAGGCTTCACTGAACACCTTGATAAACTACAGTCGAACCTCCATATATCGAAATTTTCCATATATCGAACTTCTAGCAAATTCACATGTTCATTACATAGAAAAACTGTTTCTATATATCGAAAAAATCTCCATATATCGAATTTTTTTGGAAGCGTAATTGGAGATTTTATTCCGCTTTTAGACATTTTACCTCACGAAAGATGAAAGTCAGGAGAAAAAGGAAGGTCAGAAAAGGTCACTGCAAACCCCACTGTCAGCTGTAGATAAAGTGTGGACCCCTGGAGTGGACAAACACGTTGTTTGTCCATTCTGGAACTCCCGGATTATCCCCTCCCCCGTCGTTTTCGAATTTTGGATGCAACCTGTCTTGTAGCAAAATCAGTTTATATCTACCCCTTTTGTTTGGTGGTGATTCCTCTCTCTCCATGATTAGTTTCAGCGAAAATTGTTTTAACTAGTGCTGTGCCAATTCAATTTGATTTTGTTTTCCCTCTCGATTTACAATGTCAAAAAGAAAATGCCTTAGTGTTGCAGATAAAGTGGATTTGTTAAAGGACGTAGATAGTGGTATGAAAAAGAAAGACATTTCTTCAAAATTTGGTATTCCTGCAAGCACACTATCAACTATCATAAAAAACCGAGATGCTGTGATGAAATCATATCAAAACATTGAACCGAAAAGAAAACGTTTAAAATTGTGCAGTTATGAAGCAGTTGACGAAGCTGTTGTGAAGTGGATCAAGGTTGTTCGAGATCAAAATTTGCCACTTTCTGGTCCACTCATTAAAGAAAAGGCGTTGGAGTATGCAAAACATTTCGGGCATGACGAATTTCAAGCAAGTTCTGGGTGGCTTGACAAATTCAAGAAAAGGCATGCCATCAACGAAAAGGTTGTTTCTGGAGAAAGCAGAAGTGTAGATGAAGCAGTTTGTAATGACTGGAAAAACAACGAGTTGCAAAAAATCCTAAAGGATTATCAGCCTGATGATATTTTCAACGTTGATGAAATGGGACTTTTTTATAAGTGCCAACAAAACTCTAACTTTTAAAGACGATGATTGTCATGGCGGAAAAAGTAGTAAAGACAGGATAACTGTACCAGTAGGTGCTAACATGAGTGGTAAAGAAAAGCTTCGTTTATTTTCTTCGTTTTCTTTCTATATATCGAAATTTCTATATCGTCGGCACCATGCTAAACTAACGAATGAAAAATCGCGTTTTTTAAGTTCTTTTTTCAAGTTCAAATTTTACAAATACATTATAATTAAAATGATACCTTCGAACGATAGTTTTACACTTAAAGATATCTATAAAGGTTTAAAAATTGAAAGTAACCAAACACGTCAGGTGGGAATAAGTTATATTCAGTGTTTTGGCTCTCCTGAAAAGTGCTAATTTTCACATTCGTTAGTTTACCATGGTGGCGACGATATATCGAATTTTTTTCCGACAATATGCTACTTCGATATATGGAGGTTCGACTGTATGTACAAATGAGGAATTCTCAAATTCTCTGGAGAATCAAATAATTAACTTCGCCCAATATACAAATAATTAACTTGCTAAGCTTTTCATTCCTAGAGGTAAAAGAAAGCAAAACTGGGTCCCATATTGGAAAGACCATGACACTGATTCTTTGATAAAAGAGAGAGATCTCTTGAATGAGCAGCTTAAGAAAAATAACACGGCTGAGCTCAGAAATCTTCTGTCAGAGACATCGAAAAAAGTGAAAGAGGCTATTGCCAACAACAAACAGCAGAAATGGGCTGAGTTCTGTTAAACCCTAGACCCAAACAAGGACACAAAATTTACTATCTCATCTTTTAGTTAATTTTTTTTTTTGCACTGGCAGTATGCAGGGAAGCAAACATTTTTATTGCAAATAAGTAATAATATACATTATTTGGAATATTAAAAACATGTTCTGCAGTTAATTTGATGTTAACAATTAACAACACATACGATCAAATATATCGGATATTAATTTAGTTAGAAACGAACTACTACTTATATCTAGAAGACGACAGGCTTACAGCCTTAATTACGATCACGAATATTAGTAAGCTTTATGCTTCTGTGCTATAAACCCAGGTTTAAATCCTGGGTTGAGCACAGTTGACTCAGCTTTTCATCTCTTAATGGGTTGATAAAATGAGTTAAGCATCCTTAGAAACTATGCACTGGGGTTTCCACGTTCAGCTGCTCGCCTAACCAAAACATCTGCTTTGCACTCCAGAAGGCATTGGCCACAAAAACCAAGATGAGTACCTTAGGCCTTAGTTCCCACCAGTTGTTGTACATCTGAGTTTAGTATACGTTATATCTTAATATGGTAATAGATGTTTAAACATTCTTATTTTCAAAATTTTAAAGTTAGATTAAATTTGTTAGCGTGATGTTTTTGCACTTACTTGCTACCGAACAGCACCTTGAGGATTATGGATTTAAATGAAATTTTGGATTTAGGTCAATTTGCACTAGATATGTACCCAAGTCTCACAGTTTGACAGCATAGGCTCTAGTTAAGCTATAATGGGGGGGGGGGGGGTCTAGAGTTGCTAGTTCGGCCCTTTTCTGGCCATTAAACTTCTGAAATTAAACTTTTTATCCTTTTGCAACTGCTTGTAGTGTCAGCCAGTTGAATACATTCTCAATATAAAATAAATCTGCCCCTTCCCCTACATTGTACTGAAAAGAGACGCCAAATGTGTTGGGAGGGTGAATAAAACCCTTCTTACAATAGAACGAGAGCCTATGAACTCAAACTTTTTTACACATGCGTCTAATACAAATCAACATAAATCTTGAATTTTATCCACACCCAGGGCCCTCAAGATTCTGACGTCTTAACCATAATGATTTCACATTCTCTAGAATTACGATGGCCTTTTCATTCGAATTTGTAGTTTTTACGCACTATTTACTCTTTAAACATTTACCTCACAACTTAGATTTAGAGGGGATTGATTCAATGTTACAAATAACTTAACTCACTAGAAAGAAAACCCGAAAATGCAACATATCATGTACTTCAGAGGTTCTCAAAGTCCAGACTTCCACGGATCCCCTCCTGAAAATTACTAACTCCCCTCCCCCCACACACACCAAAAAAAAAAAGCTTGAGATTTGGTAACTAAAATTTTTATTTTGATTGTCCGGGTAATTCTGGAGGGGGGGGGGGGACTTGGTTTGTTGCACCCCCAGAATTCACAGCCTAAATCCGTCTATGTTCCAGAAGCCTTTTGTGTAATCAGACTCTGGCTATAACACATTAGTCTAAAATAGATCAACATTCATAGATCTTCCTATAAAGAAGCGTTAACAATTGAATTGATGAGTGCAAAAACCATGTAAGCCAAGAATCTCAAATTTTTCACGTGAGAGGAAAAGCAGCTTAACTCTAGCATTATTTCTAAGCCAAACGTTCAGAAGATAGGCCCCGTATCTTTCGAGCTACTAACCTGACTGACATGATTTCCGAAGTCAACACGCATCTTGCCTCCCAGAGCTTGTTTCCATAAAAGACAAATTTTTGTGACTGAAGTGGCTTTTGCTCTCACCGATTCAATTGTGGGAGTCATACATAGGAAAAGTATCATTTGTTTTTTTTTTTTTTTTGTATTTTAATAGTTACATAACTAAACATGCCATCTAAAATCTCTCCATGGTTTTCAAATAATTAAAGAAAAAAATCCATAATTAGTATGCGTTATCATTTTAAATACTAATTCTTGCTATCATTTTTAAAAATGAATAATGTTTAAAAAATAAATTGTTAGTAGCAAAAATTCACCTTATAGTGCCCTGAGCAATCGCCCCACCCCCCTCCCCTTCCCTCTCTTTTTGGACGGCCCTGAATTAAACATAACTTGAGGACAATATTCAATAATTATAATTGTGAAATAAATAATCTTAACTATATATTCTAATTGATATAGGTCAAAGCGGCCAAGTCACACCTCATACTTCGGCCTATCCGAAGTATTAGTGAAGTAGCCCAAGCTTTCTTCCATTTGTAGTAGGGACTTTTTCTAAGGAAAGATGCCATATCACCCATCATCAGTTGCTTCTGTTTCAAGATCCTTAAAAATTTGTCCTGTAGAAATGATTTACATTAAACCTAATCACCAGTCACATGTGCAGTCTGTGAAAAATGTAGTAATATACATACTGGTGAGTTTGTAAATTCGAGTCACCAATAAACTTTTCAAACATTCCACCATTCAAATGGAAAGAGAAGTCTATCAGTAAATGATATACTGCTTGCCTTTTTTCAATGAGAAATATACTAGTGCGGATCCAGAGGGGGCCACAACTCATAGTTTAATCAGGATACACACAAATGCTCATTTATGAATTTGCAACATAGGAAGGACATAGGCAATAGCTAAGTTTTACCATGTATTGATTTTATAAGTGGAGATTTTTTTCCTTTTTTGACCACTGATCACAGTTGCATTTTGTGAATAAAGCAATTGCAAATTTATCATAAATTTCATTATTGTGAAAAATATTCAAATTTTACAACTACTCTGCATAGGCCGATTACCTGCGAAAAATTTGGCCAAGTACCGAGTACTCTGTTAATCTTAAAAATATTTTTTGGCATTTAAGTGTCAAGTAATCAGTGTGAATTTGCAGAAACAGCTGAGAATGCCATTGAAACGCCACTTTTTTTAGTTTGAAGAGCCACATTTGTGATGAAAGTATGCATCTGGGTCGTTGCAAAAAGTCCTCTAGGAAGAGATATTATTGTTAATTATTTTAAGCATGAAACATATTAGTTATTATGTCCACTATTTGTGCCGAAATTTATAGGTAGTTTCGTAACTAATTATGTTCCAATTATTTTGCAGATATTACGCATCAAAGTCCAAATATACAGTCCCCTGCCTAGTTATACTAGGCAGAGGACTTATCCCCTATCATAATTTATCAGGAAAACAAACTTCAATTGGCCCTCTTTCGAACCAAAGTAATAAATTCATTTCCTGAGCATTAAATATGCGAACATTGCAAAAACACAGGCCCGGACAGAATACTGTATGGAAAATGACGAGTTTACAGAAAATCGCCCGTATATACACACTCCAATGTGCAGTTGTTTTGTTTGAATTACATTCTTAAAAAATACCTACCCTGTTTTCCTGGCGTACGATATTTTTACACTTGCAACTAAATTCATGAATATTTTACTTCGCTACACATGGGTAACCCCCACCCCTATGAAAAAAAACCAAAAATATAAATAAAAGTAGTATTTGTCAGTTCTATTGAGTAAATTAACAAAATATAGTACTATTAACTTCCAATTCTCGACTAAATGACATTTCGCGGTGAAGCAATGTTAAGAGTCGCGAATATGCTTGAGCGCTTGCTTAAATGCAACCCTACGATGGGTTTACCATCTGCCCGCAGAAACTCCATAGCCCAAATGCTGTTTGGCGACGAAGTGCCTCTAACTTTGGAGGATTGTAAACACGCATTTTGCGTCATAGGGCATGTTCCCTTTTGCTTTTTGTTGGCTTTCGGTAGTATTTTAAGGCATTTTTGAGAATAAAAGCTTAAAATAAGGTCATAAGTTGGTTGAAAATAAGTTTTTTTTTACCTCCTTTTCTTAGAATTCGCCATGTACACAGGGACGTAACTAGAGGGGGGCAGACGGGGCTCGTGCCCCGGGCGCCAGATTTTAGGGGCGCTGAACTGGCTAAGTAACTGCATAATTTTCTTTTCATTATTTAAAAAAAAAAAAAAAACATATTTTTAAAAGCCAGCTCTCATTAAAAAAAAAAAAAAAAGTCAATGCAGGCACAGGCAAAAAGTTAAAGAAATGTCTTTTCTGCGGAAAAGGCGCGGGGAAGAACGACGGACAGAAAGTGAAGAGGGTGCCCCCCCCCCTCAACTTCTAAAAGAAAATGGAAAAT